>JAKCPI010028949.1:0-26145 GCA_023213315.1 Euborellia annulipes | reverse complement strand
AGATTTTTATTTAATACGGATTGTGTGACTTCAAGCTATATTTCCAAGATCAAACAATATAGGCTTAAATTATTATCTTATATCCAGAAATAGGATATTTTATTTTCAAACTCCGATCGTTAGGTAATTTATAAAAGTGATGAATTCATTAAATCTAGTAATTTAACCTCCAGCTAGTGTTAAATTATCAATTTGGAGAAATTTATGTTTGATAATACTGTATTTGAGTTTTGGAAAAGGGTTTGAAAGTTATTGGGGTGGGTTGTGGATCCTCTCTCAAAGTTGAGCATAGAAATTGATATTTTGAATTTAAATTCCATTTTCGTTTAGGCAATTCATTGTTTTAGTTCGTTTTTAAAGAATTCTTTTATTATTAAATCCCTCTCCCCCCCCCCCAAATCTTCACTAATCGATCATCGATCATCCTAACTTAAAATTCTTATCTCAAAAGTGAACTAGAAATAAATTGTCTGATAATAAATTTATAATTATGGAAAATTCATTTAATATTTTTTGTAGATAAAATAAAATGGACCTTTAAAAGATTTATGTATATTAAAATAACAACTAGCAATCAAAAAGTTTTTATTGCAAATAAAATAATATTTCTAGTAATAGTTATGAAGTCAAAAAAAAAAAAAATAAATAAATATTCAAAATTTAATAACCGATATCATCATCATCAACCGTTTAATAGGACTGGATTTTTTATTTTTATTAATATCCGTATCATCTGATAAGGTTAAATTGGATTTCCATTATTTTTTATGTGTTCTAGTAGAAAAAATTTTAATATTTTTGAGATGACGGAAAAAGTGAGATCAAAATTGAAGTAGAGAACGTTTTAAAATTATTGCTTCTGTTGTTCTTTATCAATTATAATAATAGTACCAGTACCATTTGGTATCCAAATGGCTTAAATAAAATCATCGGACTAAATCCATGAACCATCGGCCAAAAATAAATAATTAATATCCATTTATTTGTAGTTATTTCGATTCCAGGGATATGGAATCATCCTCATTACAAGCAACAGATGTTTTGCAAATCGTCAATTGCAATTTTTATAATTTATGAAATTTGCATTCATGGAATGTTCATCTGCTTTGTCATATTAGATGAGAGAAATAGACGATTTGCAAAGCATCTATCTATTGCTTGTACTGAGGACAAGGGCTGATACAAGGGGGGGGGGGGGGGTAAATGCCCCCCCCCCCCGAGATTAAAAAAAAAAAAAATTATTTTGAATGTAAAATTTTAAAAATTAATACTTAAAAATTTGATTTGTATTTATTTTTGTATAATAGAGCCGAGTGATTTAAATTTTTCCGACAGTACGGTACATTCGAATTTCAATGATATAAAATTTATAAGATTTGGAAAATATTTATATTTTGTTACCATGGCAACCATTTCTCCTCTTTCCTATGAAGTACAAGAGTAAAGTGGTCTTAAGAAGATTTCAATGGCAAAATGAGAATATACATTTTAAAGAGCATCTAAAAAATAATTGATTTTTGATTTTGAACAAAATCGTTGGAGCGAATTTTGAGAAAATCGAAAAAAACTGAAAAAAGTGCATCAATAAAGTACTAGTACTCTTTGGCCGATTTTGATTAAAAGCTTATTTTCACGCTCCCGGGAGGTGTTTAACTTATATATATAATTTCAACCTCCTAGCTCAATTCCTTCATGCTTAAAATTGAACACAGACACACAGACCATGTCGCGAAAACCACTTTTTTGGATTCAGGGGACCTCAAAACGTGTATATCCATCAAAATCTCGACATCGAATTTTTGACATGTATCCAATACTTTCTCTCTATATATATTAACATATATAAAGGTAAAAGAAAGTAAAGTTTATTTAAATCCTTGAGGAGCAATCGTGTCAACAGACACTAGACACTCAGAAAGATGAACTTATCGAAACAATTTTTTTTTCTTCGATTCGATTCCGAAAAAAGTAAAAAATTGGATTTATACTCTCCTAAACGAATGATATAGAAAAGTGAAGAAAACCTCCCGTAGATGGAAAATGTTGCCTCTTGTTATTTTCGTTGCTCGTTAACGCAGAGCAAATAAAACAGGTCATTGAATCTCCTTATTTATTCAATTTGATGAAACTCATTTCTTGAGCAAATCCTTTTGATATTCTTAACAATTATTATAACAGCAAAGAAAGATGGATCGTGTGCAAATAATTACCATAGTCGTATCGTGTCATGTTTATTTGGTTTTTGAAATTCAAATTTAAAGAAAAAAAAAAATTATAATAATAAAAAAAAGGTCAAACAGAATCTGATTATTTTATGAAAATGTAAATCCTTTTTTCTCCGATGATTAAAGATTGATGAATGAATGAATAAAAACCGCTACTTTGTATTTAAGACCCAAGTAGCATGAAATGTAATCAACGAGTAATAAGAATTCACCTCCTGCATCTCATTATTATTAT
This sequence comes from Euborellia annulipes, assembly GCA_023213315.1. Classification (NCBI taxonomy): domain Eukaryota; kingdom Metazoa; phylum Arthropoda; class Insecta; order Dermaptera; family Anisolabididae; genus Euborellia; species Euborellia annulipes. The sequence goes on along the minus strand of JAKCPI010028949.1, from coordinate 23,685 downwards.
ATTCTTTGCAATGGAGATGAAATTAAAAAAAAAACTAACTTTACATCATCATTATTTTCTGAAACAAAAATTCAAGTTCCATTTTCATTCTTTTGTGAATGTTGCAGTTTTTTTTTTTTTTTTTTTTTTGATACTTTAGTAATTCTGGTGTGACCAACAACGTTCTCAACAGTTACTCGAAATTTGTGATATGCTCTCACATACAATTTTTTTGTGTCAAGATATATTTAGTTTCCAATAGTATATTAAATTCCAATAAAACTATAAACAATCAGGAATATAATTATATTATGTTACCATGAAATTAATTTTCCTGTATAGTACATTTTACAGGAATAGAGTTTGTTTCAAACAATTTTAGGAAAAATAAATTTCAAAGAGCATCTATAAATGATTTTTAATAAAAATCATTAGAGCAAATTTTGAGAAAATTAAAAAAAAAAAAAAAAACTGAAAAAGTATATCAGTAAAGTGCTAGTACAGTCGGCGTCACAAGTCCCTGATATGCTCGAGAGTAGAGCCTTGAGCTTAGTCATCTAAAGTGTTGTCTTAAAAGCAGCTTTTCTTCTTCAATTGTATACATATTCTCTTTATATATTACAAATATAGATAAGAGAAAGTGAAAAGATGATTTATTTATTTTAAAAATAATGGTTTGGTTGACTAAGTTCAAAGCTCCACTCTTGAGCACATCAGGCACTTGTGGCGCCGACTGTACTCTTTGGCCGATTTTATTTAAAAATTTATTGCTGGATGCCAGGAGATATCTAACTTCCACCTCGTAGCTCTTTCTTCTTGAGTTAGTTGAGAGGCCCAGACATTTTGCAGGACTGACTTTTTTTTTTAAATCAGGGGCCTTTTAATTTATTTCTTCCGGCATCTGAGGCTATTTATAATCAGGGACCTTCAAAGCGTGTAGTTCCATCAAAACCTTGACATTTCGAATTTTTGACACGATTTCAATTCTTTCTCCTTAAATATTAACACATAGCTAAAGGAAAGGGAAATCTCTAATGTTTTGTATTTGCATTAATAATAATATACTCGATCAAGAGAAATTAAATTTAGATTAAAACTAAATGATCTCAGAGATCTAAATTATTGTATTGACTATTATAACCTAAAATTGCCTGAGCAGCCGAATGATTTGAAATTAAAAAAAAAAAAACAATCTTTAAAATAAATTTATTTTATTATTTTTAATTTTTCCAAGTGATAGCATAATTTTTTTTTTTTCACCGCACCCGGTTTTGAAGTCCGTCCACTCAAATAACGAATTCGTTGATTAGCTCAATCGGGCCCAAGCACGATAGAGTTAAGCGCAAATCAAACAGGCGAATTATTGGCATAATGGACACGAAAATACCTGACAAAGGGAAAAACGAGCATTATCGGCCGAGAAGACTTATTAAATTCAATATGTATTGGAAATCTATATCCAAATAGCAAATGCAAACTTTCTTCGCTTGTCACATAGCAATTTTTTCGAATTACGCGGAATCGCTGATAAATTCAATTGAAAATATGGACGATTCTCATTTTAAAATAATTACCTGGATCCCTAGAATCGCTGGAATATAAAATAAAATGATTGATCCTGATTGTTACACTAAATTACGATAATGATGAGCCCTGACACCTTCTACAAAATACGACACCACCAAAGCAAGGGGTGAGTAATTAAAGGCATTAGAAATTTTTGTTACTGTACGCCCGTGACCCGTGGCTCAGAGAGAAGAGCTTAGCTTCTCGTGCCTAGAGTCCCGGGTTCGCTTCCCGTCCCAAGCGAGAAAAATGGATTGCATTTGAATTGGTTACCATCATTTGAATTAAATAGTGATGGAGTTTAAATGCCCTTTGATGCCGAAAAAGACCTGAAACAAATTAAAAAAAGCAAAACAAAAATGCTAGGCTTGCAGTGAGGTTTTAAGAAAAATCATTGTGTGGTTTTATGAAACCACGATGCAAGTGAAACTTTTTTTTCGGATCGTAGGCGTTTAAATGAAAGTTTTCAGAAAATTATTCAATTAAGGGTATTAAAATCGCGTTTTTAATCTTAACTTAATAATTGGAAAATGGGAATGATAATGGCAAATCAATAGAGGCATGTTGAAAACTGAGAACAATATTTATTTAGCAATTGAAGATTTGAATCATTTTAAATTATTTTAAAAATTATATTTTATCAATTTAAAAATTGAATAATTAAATCTCACAATTATTTTTTTATAATTCTTCATATATATTCAATTTCAACTTTTGTAGCGTCATGGCCATTTTAAAATAAAATAATCAAGTTATATCTATATATTAAAATATAACATGCTAATAAGTTAAAAATTTTAATTTGAATACATAATACATGTTTAAAGTCATGATGTAATGTAGTAAGAGGCATCTTGTTTTTATATTATGTCATTTGGAATGCTATTTTTATATATAAAATTTCCCTTAACTATTACTACGTACAAAGAGTGAGTAGGGTCCGCTGAAAATAACTAAGTACAGTGAAGGGAAGGTCAATTTTAAAGCACCCCTGAGCTTTTTCTATGTAATTATTTCATGGTTAAAAAAAAATTTGCATCTTCCTTTATAGAATCAATTAAATAATCACCTGAAAAAGCCCACGGAGGTGTTTTAATATTGACCACCACTGTACATTCTAAAAAAATTTTTTTTGAGCAGTCAACTTTGTTATTTACTACACACGGAGACACTTTTGCTATTACATTAACCTTGGTCTGGTCGGAAAAGTTAAAACATTAAAGGAGATTGTTGTTTTTCTTAAAAACTCACAAAGATCTGTCATTTCTTTTATAACGAAAATGTTAACCCACCTGTCATCTACTTAAAGATGTCGAAATCTCATTTAAAAACAAAGATTGCTTTTCCGTCCATCCCACCCCATTTGGGCTCCTTGTACCCCTGTTATGCCAGGTCTTCATTCTCTCCTATTCTATTTTGACAGCTTGCCATGTCTACTTGCTTGTCTTGTCTGTCTGTCTGTCTGCCTGAAATCCGCCGATTCGTGCAAATTGCTTGTACCAGACATGTCTGTATGTCTCCCCTCGTGCATGTACTTAGCCGAATGGCATTGTGTTTGTTTGTCACTCGGGGGTAATAATTATCACCACACGGATAATCCTGAATTAAAAGGGATTCCCTCTCTTTAGAAAAGATCCTTTCCATTGAACTTAATTTGTGCCCTCAGCTGGACATCTGGGTGATTCGCAAATGTTCCCAAATAATTGGAACAAATTTGGAGCAAACCAATTGGAAAATCCTACTTTCTCGATAGTTATTAGGCGATGAATACGAAAATATTCTCAATCAGATTTTATTAATGAATCAAGGGATAAACCTAGAGGCTATAAAGATTTCAATTCAAGTAATTATAAGAGAATTATTTTGTTGGCAAATAAGAAATCCCTTTTTCTATAAAAGAATAGGGAAGAACTTCACTGTTCTTGTTTAAGTTCCAACTGTTTGCATTAGTGGCTAGGAGCATGTAAAAAAACAATTTGGAGTTCATTAATTTATACAAATTTTTTTATAATTGCAAAGTTCTTTGATTTTTCTATTAGCCTTATAAACAGATGTTTAAACACTAAAAATGTCTCTTATGCTAGAGGTTTTGGCTTCACATCCAGTCCCGAGCCTATTTTGGATTCCTAGTAATTTAGAAAAATAGCGAGTCTAACAGGCCCCAGATACCGAAAAAATCTTTGAAAATAATTGCAAAAAAATCTAGTCTAAATATCATATTATTGGTCATCGAAATCTTTTTACACGTATTTGTAGAAATGAGATTGTCTTATTTAGATTATGATTTGACCAACTAAATTTTCCTTTATATTGATAGTTGTTACTATTTGATATACTGTAGGCCTATTTAGTTGGGAATATTAACATGGAGAAGGTTTAAAAAAAAAGAGAGGTTAATCAGCTATGGTTATTTCTTTTATTGATTATTCAAGCTAGCTAGGACTGACGTTTCGGTCACATTTGAGACCATCTTCAGAGTGCCAATAAATAGATGAGGGGTGGCCAACCCAAATGATCTTGGGGGCCCCTTTGTAAATACATCATAACTCCGCGTACCTCTTTTAAAATTATATATCTCCATTATAGACATTTTTTGGGGTGAAAAAAATAAAATAAATATATTTTGTAAAAATGTGATAAATCTCTCGGGCCGCGGTTTGGCCACCCCTGAAATAAGCCAACTTGGAGTTATTTTGAATAAATAAAAAATGTACGTCCAGCAGGTATAGCAATTAAGACTGAGTTAATGCCCAAATTAGAAGATGTGCACATCATGGATAGAGCGAATCATTCTCTAATTTCTCGTCTTTTTTGATCATTAACTCAATTTTAATTAGTGCACCTGATGTGTGTAAAATAACACAGAATATCTATACTATATTATTATGTTGGGACTATTTCGGCTCTGAGGATGATCCCGAATGTGTCCAAAACGTAGGCTTGGCTTGAATCATCAATAAAAGATATTATTATTTGTGAAAATTCTCTTCATATTTTTGATATAATAAAGTAAAAATTATTCCAGATCCGAAAATTTGAGAAATATGTTCCAAGGAGACTTTCAATTTTAACAAATTATCTCTCCTTCAAATCTCCTTGAGTCCCAATTTGATGATGTTTTTTTTTCATAATCAACAAATTTCGCCAATATATTATATTATATAATTTTGTATAAGCCTTCGGCCAAAACGACACGTTCCACATAAACGTTTTAATTTCGTTGTTACCCCGCGGCCCCAGAAAGTCACCCTTCCAGATCGAGACCACCTGGCGGTTGTTCCTAAGCCCTTGGCTTTATAATATAAATAACCCAATTTTATTACAAAATATAAAAAAGATTTTATAAAATAAATAATTCCAAAAGGAAATCCTGTTTTGTTCTCTCTTTTCAATATCAAGGTATTAATTAATTCACCTTAAAATCGATTGCTTCCTTTTTTTTTTAAAGAAATGCCAAATATTCCAATATAAATGGATTTGATCTGACGATGATTGGATGGAACCTTTGAAGTAGCAAGTTCCATTCCAATTCTAATTTCTTTTTTTTTTTTTTTTTTCAAAACGAATCAAAAATACACAAAGAAAGGAGATGCCATTTGTAACAAATGTCTCTATTGTTTTTTTGTTCTCTATCGAAAAAATAAAAGAAACAAGTCTTATATCCTCCCATCATCTAAGTGAATTTTCAATGAAACAAATACAGTGCAGAGGGGGAAGGGGGGGATGCCTCTTTTGTTGATTAAGTTAAATTCATTTTGAACGTAAAAAGGATTCAGGTCTTTAAAGAGAAAATATATATATATACAGAAAGATCTAATTTAATTGGTAAATAAGATTACATTTGAAAAAAAATATTCACGGATAAAAAAATAAAAGTAAATAGGCCCATCTATTTTTTTTAAAGATTTTTTAATTATGCTGAAAAGGGAAGAGGATCCAGCCAATAATTGAGCCTCTATTTAATGATTAAGCACGGTTTATTAGGAACGTTTCGGCGGGATCAACCCTTGTCATCTTCAGCCTTCGAAGAGCATATTCATATGCTCAATATGCTTTGAAGGCTGAAGATAGCAGAATGGATCCAGCCGAAACGTTCCTAATAAAGAGTGCTTAATCATTAAATAGAGGCTCAATTATTGGCTGCATCCTCTTCCCTATCGGCTACAGCCACGATCTCCTATTCGATTTTTTAATTACTAAAAGGAAATGTATTATAATCATATTAAAATAGACATGCTCTTAGAAATTTGGATTAAAAGATGTCTCGGCCAATCAGAAAAATAATCAAACCGTTATTAATTCGACTTCTATGATATCTTCTTTATTTCGACCGGCATCACGCCTGGTCATCACTAGTCAAAAAAAGATTGGTGGAGCCCTGTGTCAAGTAATGTGTAATTTTTCTTTTTTTTTTTTCAAAATCAGAGAAGCGGGAGACAAACGTCAACACTAGTGAATGTTTTGCATTTTCATTGCTTGTCGCAGATCCTCCACCAAATCATTTTTGTGTACTGATAATGACCAGGCGTGATGCCGGTCGAAATATCTACTAAATAATGATGATATGCGAGGAGTGCAATTAATGCTGGTTTCATTCTCCGGATTTTCTTTATTATAATTAGTTTCTTTTTGTGTAACTTTTTTGCCGGAAAATTCTTATATAATTTTATTATTTCTGCTGAAAAAAACTTGTAAATCACCAGAGGCGTACCGAGGGGGGGGGGAGGGTCTGTCCCAGCTCCCGAGCCGGCATAGGCCCCCAAATATTTGACTTTGAGAAGGCCCTGGCCCCTCGGGCGGGGGTGAAAACGGAAAAATTTAATTAAAATTTGTCCCTGAGAGGGCCGGGACCCTCGGGAATATACGGTATTTTAAAAATATTTTTGTATATGGAGGATGGGATATTTAAAAATCAATTCGCCCCCCCCCCCTTCCCCCGAAACAATTCAATATACATCTCTGGTACGAAATGTACCTATATAGGCCCCCAATTGTCTCGGTACGTCCCTGTAAATCACATCCAGCAATAATCACCTTTTTTTTACCAAAAAAATTGAACTTTTAGGCAATTAGGTGCTGATTAGGGTGTTCTAATCTATCTATTTTGTGTGTTGGCTTCTATGGATAAATAAGCACGAATCGCCAAAATTCGGTTCGCTTTTGTTTGCTGGAAGATAGGCAACCCATTAAATAGATTTTTCGAATTATCGTTTGAAATGCGTTTGTTAAATTTCCCTAGAAATATTAACATTTTCTACCCTGACTAACATTTTCAAAGTTTCGTAGATCGCGACCGAAACTCCATCATTATATTCCTACTATTTGTTTTTATTTATTGCCTCTCCCCTTTTATCTTTCATATTATCTTTAGTCTAATTTTATTAAATGACCTACTTGCTTTAGATTGCCGGAAATTTTTTCTTCAAGATTCTTTTTTTATAGTTGAAAAAATATTAAGTTAAAAGAGAAGCAAAAAAAAAAGAATCTTTTTCTTCTAGCAGAGATTAATTTTTCTTTAATAAAATTAAAGGAAAAATTAGGATATATAAAAAACAAAGTCAACTCACATATAATAGAGGCAGGCAGGCAGGAACAACTTAAGAGTCGAGAAGGAAGAAGAAGGGGTTACTCACCTGGAAAGAAAGAAAAAAAAAACTTTAACAATTTCCTCTTTTTTATATAAATTTACAAATTAATTAAACACATTTACACTTTAAGCTGTCGAGTTTTTATAAAAGCGAGAAAAAAAAATTTGTATTTATTTTGATTTTACTTTTCAGTTAAATTAATTCCAAAGTTTCTTATTATGTATTTAGACATGAAATGAGATTTAAATTAAAAACGCTGACATGATAATGGTAGTAAATAAAATTTGCATTTGCCTAAGTAGTTCTCATAATTATTTACAAATATTCATATTTATATTGTCGTCTTGAATTCCTCTTATAACAGGTCATTCTTAAAGTTCGTAGCCAAAATGGCGTTGCTAGAAGTAAAGATATATATATCATTGTTGGAAACGTCCGTCCTTCATGTGAACGCCCCAAAAATTACTCGATTTGTCAAATAGGTTAGTTGAAACAGCTTATGTTAACTTATAAAATCGTGAAGGGATTGAATATTCACCAAATCATTAAAAATTTTCTTCCCGTTTAATCTTTTTTATATAAACTAGCCGCTATACCGGCTTTAGGCGGGCTTCGTATGTCTGGAAACTCCTCCAACTGGCTCGAGCTTTGAATTTTCAAAAGGAAAGATTACATTCATTTCAAAAATCTTCTCAACTGGGGATTTGATGACCCGGGCTATTTTTCTGTATTCTACTAAGGAACATTTCGGAATTCCGGCTGAAAGTTGGGAAATAGTTAGACAAAGAATACATAAATTGAGGTTGTATTTATATGTGGGGTTTCACGGGGGTATAAGAGTAAAAACAACAAATGTAGATTATACACGATATATTTCATAGTATTATCCAATCATCAGAAGTTGGACTTCTGAATACTCCTGAATATCCTGAAATATATCGAGTATAATCTACATTTGTTGTTTTTACTTTTATATCCCCTTGAAACCCCACATATAAATTCAACCTCAATTTAAAATGTTTCACCGCTTTAAATTTGAATACATAAATGTTTTTCTATAGAGAAATCGTATCTTCAACAATCAATAACTGAAAAAGCTATAATAATTTCGGAACGAAAATAATTTTCTTGTAATCCCTAGAAGGTCCTCTTTAAGCATATAAAATTTCTTTTTGAAATTCGATTGAGAAGTGACACAGAGTGACTGAGAGACAAACAGACGGACCTTTGCGAATTAGATATACCAGGTATAGATAGATAGATATTCAAAATTTTCGAGTTTTCCATTTTTTTTTTAATTTTTTATATTCAGATTCCTGAACTAATCTAAGTGTAAGATCGATTTAAAATTTATGGTGTGTTCACATCTCGGACGGAGTTTTCCAACAATGATATATTTTTGCTTTTAGCTTCCCATCTCCGTGGCAGGCTACGCACTTTTTGAATGACCTGGTATTTATAGGGTTTGTAAGAGAGAACAAAATATTGATTTGCAAATAATTCGCCTTATTCACCTGTTTTTCTGAATACCTGATATCTCTTGGACTTCTCATCTCGAAATTTTTTCTTTTTCCTCTCAGTTTTTCCCCTCCGTTTCTCATCAAATAGAAATTCTAGCTATCCTACTGTATTTAACTGATATTACAGAGTAAACAATTATACAAGCAAACTCTAACGACCTTGATTGAAAATATAAGTAACATATTTTGAAATAAAATTGATTTGTTTTTTAATCACAAATCTTAATGGTTTGAAGAGATTCGTTTCTTTAAAATAAATGTCAAACAAGACATCTCTTTTATTGATCCACTCTCAAGATGACTTTAAAATATTTATTTTTTAAATTACTGTATTTTTTTTTTATGTTTTTTAAATTTATTTTTTAGAAATGAAATGCTTCTTTGATTTTTCATGCTGTTTGAACTTGTGAATGACAAGATGCATTTCTTTCACTTTAAATACACAAAAATGAAATAACAAAAATAAAAAACTCAAGATTCCCCCATGACAAAAGAAAAGAATAAATTATAAATTTAACCTTCTAGAAATAAAAAAAAAAACTTAATCAGATGCTTAAAAAAATATGATAAAATGACAAGATAATTTTAAACAAAGAAGCCGAATTTTGTCTCAATCAAGAACTGTCAAAAAATATTAATATTTTAAAGAATTTGCTTCTAGGTAGTAGCGAGGCAAAAATTTCTATTTGGTGGAAGGGTAAGCCTTTGATCTTTTTTCGAGGCTTTCGAGATCTTATCCTTAGTTATCTGAACTTATTTATTTATTTTTCTATCGCAAAGAATGAATGGTCTTTCTCTAGATAGAGATTCTTGCTTGTTCAATGAACTTCAATCCAACTTATAGGCGAACACCAGTTGGGCGTTTAGTATTGTTATTATTAACTTATTATTATTTGAAATTCCTATCGGGATCCCCGTTTATTTACCCGAGGTACTTTCGTGTACGAAAACACACACCTCAAAGCCAACCGGACTCTGGCCGTAGCCATCTATCGGCACCCCGTGAAGTTACATCATTTCCTATCTCTAACTCCTCCTCCTTCGTTCGTTTCTAGCTAGTGAACTAATCCTTATTTCTGATTCCAACCGGTTCCTTTTATCCAACCTCTTCTATGCTATGGAGGATGTCCTAGTTTGAGGAGGGACTCCCTCGGGCACCGGCGTGTAGGCGTTTAGTATTAGTTTTAAGGTCTTTTTCGACTTCTAATTGTAAGACCATTAAGACCCCGTTCTTATTTATTTCAAATTATTGGTAACCAAGTGAAGTAAATTTTTCTCGCTTGGGGCGGGAAGCTAACCCGGGACCCAATGCACGACATGTAAAATTTAAATATAAGTTCGTTAATCCGTATTTATTTAAATCTTTTTATGATTCTATCCCAAATATTAATCTCTTCAGTCATTAGTGCCAGATCTGACACTTTGTGGTTACTCTGAGGAGTAACTTTCACGGGAATAATTCTTAGGTGGGTTCCCGTTTCCTTCCTCAGGAGGAGGCATTTCAAATAAAGTTGGATGATTTTTCGCCATGAGATGGATTTGAACTCGAACTTAGGATTATAAGCTTAACTGCTTTATCCCCTCGGCTAATTACCTCCTTAATATTAATAGATTTTAATAACCCGTTGCGAACATCCTGGCCTGGAGTCTTTTGATTCCAATTCTTTTAGCTTTTACTTTCACTTTTTAGGTAAATTTTACAAAATTCCCTCCCTAAGGTGGAATGTTACAACTTTTAGTTGTGAATTTCTTGTTTGTTCAAGGAAGTTTACTCTAATGAAATCGTCAGTCCATCTTGTAGGCTAATACTCGATTAGGCGTTTAGATTTTAGTATTCTGAGATAAAGCGACCAGCGGTTATCATTATAGAAAAGAAAGTTATTGGTTAATCTCGCTGGCTTAGACTTGACTACGACATTAGCTCTTCGTTCATGATTCTTTCGTTCTTTTCTTTGGCGCGCGCTATTTATTTTGTCAATAGTGTCTTTTGGCTTCGGTTTTCTTCGTTCAAAAACCATACAGTTCGAAGCTATTCGGTAGTCCTTGATTTGCAAGCCTTTAAGAGAACGAAACACAAAGTAGAGAACCATGGGTCAAGCACGCCAGCCCTCTTTGGTGGGAGCGAACTTTATACTAAAGATTAGTCAAGTTCTTTTCTTTTACGAGCAATTTCATTCATTTAGTTGCTTCTTTTATTTTTCTCAATATTAATTTTTTCCACAACCAAATATCCTTGTAATATATTTGGAAGTAAATATTAATTTTGCCAGAGAGTTGATCTTCATAACATTTTAAAGGTAAAGTGAAATATTAGATTTTTTTTTTTTGAGGGTTAAATTAAAATGGATAAGGTTTGTCGATTAGCCGAGATGCTAATGGATCTCGAGACCTGCATGCGATCCCTTGCAGGGCTGATCGCCTCTTTCAATCAGTGAGGCAATCAATCAGACAGTCAGCTCTGACTCACCCTTCCCTTTCTCTCTCTCTCTCTCGCTCTCGCACTTATACCCCCTTCAGTTTTAAAATGAAAGCTCTATAATTATTTATGTTGTTGCAACTTCATTAATAATTTTATCGTTTGTTATTTTCAAATAAAATAAAAAAAAAAAACGAGAGAAAGTCACAATTTGATTAAGAGAGAGGGAAAGAATCGATCCCTTGCTTTTTTTTATCCCTCAAGATTTATAGGCAGATTTTGAGTTAATTATATAGTGAATATTTTTCAGTAATCAAGATTGAATGCCAAAAAATAATTAAAATATGAAGGAGCTTTTCATATTTTTACTTTCTCGTATAGAGAAAGTTATGTAATCGTAAAAAAATTCGACTTCGAGATTTTGATGTTTCTCCACGTTTTAGACCTCCCTGAGTCCAAAAAAACCATTTTTGGCATTATGTCTGTGTGTGTGTGTGTGTGTGTGTGTGTGTGTGTGTGAAACACGATTGCTTAAAAACCAAAGCAGCTAGATCGATGAAATTTGGTATATGCTCCTTACACTAAAATTGTAGATTTCTATCAACTTTTGGAGTAAATACGTCACTTGGAAGTAGTACTTTACTTAAAAGTTTTTTCAAAAATTTTGAAATTTTCAATTTTTTTGTTATATTATGATAAAATACTCTATTTTAAAAGGTTTTTATTCTTTGACATTTTTACGAAAACTGAATAGTTTTTGAAATAATCACAGAAGAAATAGAAAATATTCGTTAATTTTGATAAAAAATCAAAACAAAATCATACAGGTGTCATTAAAAAAAGGGTATATATAAACAAATGAATTTGGAAACAAATGAATTTGTTTATATTTACCCTTTTTTTAATGACACCTGTATGATTTTGTTTTGATTTTTTATAAAATTAACGAATATTTTCTATTTCTTCTTGTGATTATTTCAAAAACTATTCAGTTTTCGTACAAATGTCAAAGAACAAAAACCTTTTAAAATAGGTTTTATCATAATATAACAAAAAATTGAAAATTTCCCAAAATTTTGAAAACTTTTTTAAGTAAAGTACTACTTCCAAGTGACGTATTTACTCAAAAGTTGAAGAAATCTACAATTTTGTGGGGAAACCAAATTTCATCGATCTAGCTGCTTTGGTTTTTAAGCAATCGTGTTCACACACCCCCAGACGTAATTCCCAAAGAATATACGAGAAAGTCTCGGGAAGCCAATCCCCATATTTTCCTTAGAAAAAAAAAAAAACTGTAATTCATACACGATCTGAATTTTCTGAGGATATTTTATATAAAAAATATAAAAAAAAAAATCATAACATTTTGAATTAATAAATATTGAGTTATATAATAATGATGAAAGATTGGAGATCCTGGGCTTGATCCCCCAAAAAATTACTTAAGGCGGGACAGGTAACTGCACACTTTTTTTTTTTTTTTTTAAACATTCACACTTTTTTCTCATTCACACTCACATTTGGTATCCAAATGGCTTAAATAAAATCATCGGACTGCCTGGGGTCCGAACCCGCGACGTTTGGTATATGAGGTTAGCACGCTAACCTCTACGCCTATGCCCCGAGGGCTAACTGCACACTTGACAAGCATGCATGTGCCATCTTTTTGTACCAGCATGCACAAATCCCCTTCGGTACAAGCATGCTTGTGCAAGAAACAACTTATACCGAAAATTAACCTAAAAATGTCAAATTCGGAAGGTTATTTATTTGAAGATAACAAGAAATACTCACTTGCTTTGAACAGAGACACAATAAATATTAATATTTAAATTTTAAATGAATTAATATTTATTAAATAAATATCAAATGTCAAGACGTCTATAAAATGGCGGAGAGTTTTGCTTGCGCATGATTAAAATTCAATCGAGCATCAAGCGGCTTGCACAATTAAAATGCTTGTGCAATCCTACAGACGCTACAGTTTGCTTATACAAAAAGATTGCGCGTGCATGCTTGTCAAGTTTGCAGTTCCGTGTCTAGCCGCCTTTACAATCGGCACTGTACTTCTACTTGTCATAAAAACACTAAAACACCCCCTTCCGATCCTTATTTATTTGCATAAATCATTATTAAAAATATATTTCAATTATTATTATCATTTTAAATTAAATATAGAATGTTTTTTTTATCTATTATTTATAAATAATAATAATTAACGAAATCCTCACGCCATATTTAAATATTATAAACAGGAAATGGAAATGAATAAAATAAATGAAATTCGTTTTTATTTTAATTATTTATTTTACTGGCACAAAATTAATAAGCGTCGAGTGCTTTAAGTGTGTGTGGGTGTGTGTGTGTGTGTGGGTTCGTTACTCTCTCAGTTCAACATCGAAAGGCTTTGTTTGTGTGAGCTGATTTGCACAAAACTTTGCAATTATGTTAGTCAAATATAGAGAGTTTGCTAGTAGCTTTATAACAGTGAAATTTCAGGCTTAGATTTTATACATAAACCTAGAAATTTCTAACTTATTATCTGTAATTTTAGGCTTGAAATTTCTATACTTTTTAATATATTCTCTTATAACGGTGGCAAAAATGTTCACTTTTTTATATAAAAAAAATTATACAGTATAATTAATTTTTTCATTTGAATAACGATATTTTTATATTCTCTAATATTTTCTTTAAAATCCTTTGATTTTTCGATTTTTAAAAAGTTAATTATTTCAATCACTTTATTCAATCAGTTTACTTTTTGCCCGCACAACCCGGCTCGCCCCCCCCGGGGTTTGCTGGGGTTTGCGTTACGCCACTCGCTTGACAAAAAAATGAAAATAACTTGCATTAAAATGAACAACAACTCTATTTTACTTTCTCTTACCTCTATATATATGTTAATATATAGAAAGAGAAAGTATTGGATTCATGTCAAAAATTCGATGTCGAGATTTTGATGGATCTTTACGTTTTGAGGTCCCCTGAACTCTTTTTTTTATCTCAAAAAAACAGCGAGGTTCACACTTTTTTCTCAGTTCCCCCCATACTCACACGAGTCTTTTCGGCAACTCAGGCCATATAAGACTTTTGACGATGAACCTTTGTATTGAAAATATCTATTGGGGGTTCAGGCATTTCTATTTAAGCCATCTAGTATCCAAATGGCTTAAATAAAATCATCGGACTGCCTGGGGTACACCGCGACATTTGGTATAGGAGGTAGGCACGCTACCCACTACGCCAAGCCCGGCACTTAACTCTTATACTCCATAAAAAAGATGGGAGAAATGGTTGCCATGGTAGCAAAATATAAATATTTTGCCATACTTATAAATTGTACATCTTGAAAATAGAATGTACCGTACTGTCGGAAACTAAATAAATTTGAATATGTTGAGGCTGAATGAGGCAGGATCAGAGTGTTTCTCGGGGGTAATCTGGAGTGACTGGTCGAACAGAACACAACTTTCGATTATCGGAATTTAAAGGCGCATTGTGTACTTGTTAGCCAGTAACAAACCAGATTTTTTAGTATTAATTTAAAATTTGACAATATGCTCTTTCAAGGCTGAAGATTTTTTAATCTCAGGGGAACCCGATTACCCCTCCCCCTTGTACCCCCTGGCAGCGTTAGTAATCCCGGCCGAAACGTTCCAATAAAGTTTATTACTAAATATAGGCTCATTTAATTGGCTGAATCCTTTTCCCTATTCAACATATCAGCTACAGCCACATTCTACTATTCAATCAAAGTATTTTAGTCTGATTTAATTAATCATTGATAAATTTCCCAAAACTCTTAGAATACCTACTAGCATCTTTCTCTTTGACAATAATCGTGACATATATTTTTTTTCAATCGATTTCAATGGTAGTAAAAAAAAAAACAACAACAACAAAACTCTAGTAGTAAATCAGCTGCGGGTTGTTGAAACGAGTCAATCGGACTTGGGAGGGCATATATTAGCCAGAGCTATTCATCCCCACCTAGCTTCAGGCATAGAAGGGGCGAGTGAATTTATTAATAAGCCCGGCACAAGCACCCGAGGTGATTAATGGCCACCCTCTCTGGCTACGTTATGTATAATGGGTGGTTGTCTAACAAAACCAGCCGAGGATAGGGAGGGGAGGGGATGGTTGGTTGTTGCGCCGCTACGCATATTTGACTTACGGCTGGCTGGCTGCATGGATGGTAGAAGGGGAGGGGGTGGAATGATGCCTCAGCAGAATTCAAGTCGAAAACCAATGAGCGAGGGCGCCATCCCCTCCAATTATATTATATTTATAACGAGGCAAATCTTAATTAATGAGTTACATCGACATCGAATTATTATTAATTAAAGGTAGGCGTGCGTGGTTTGGTGGATACAAATCCCTCTGCTTAGTTATTTGTCTTTTTAATAAAAAGATCTCTAGTATTAACAGTCCATTATTTATTTTGCACAGTTTTTCATCCCCCCTGCTCTATAAGTCTCTAGTTTAACAGTCCATTATTCTATTTTGCATAGTTTATTACATAATTTAGCAACAAAAGATTAACTTTTTTAAATAATCTTCATTAAATTCTGAATTTTACGATAAAAATAAACTAGGAGAGAAAAACCTGCTGTTTTTTTCAGTGTCATAGGTATATATCAATTTAATACAAATTCCTAGACAATAGCTAAGGGTGTGGGGGTGATGGGGGAGGGGGGGGGTAAAATTAAATGTTAGAAATTGTAATAAAAATTTTTTTAAATTTACTTAAATTAAGATATTTATTTTTAACCCCCCCCCCCCCCCCCCTCCTCATAAATATTATATTCATTGAGATTTTTTTTGGAATTTAGGCTTCACAGTTACTATCATTAATAAAATAATTTGGTTTTTGATTTAACTGTGGTTTATTTGTAAAAATTACAACGTTTCGGCCACTCATTCTGTTGCCTTCTTCAGGTACACGAAGGGACAATATTAAGTCCCACCCATGCGTTTTCTACTTATTATTTCATTGTTTTTATAAAAGAAAGTGAAAATCTTTATTGGAAATTTTCTAGGTTTGAACCATGAAAGTTTCCATTCAAAAATAGATAATATTTTTTTTTAAAAACAATGAAATAATCACAGGTAGAAAACGCATGGGTGGGACTTAATATTGTCCCTTACTGTACAATTCACTTAGGATTACAAAAGTTATTATATCTGGGCCTTACCTAAATTGTACCTGAAGTAGGCCACGGAATGAGTGGCCGAAACGTTGTGATTTTTCCAAATAAACCACAGTTAAATCAAAAATTAAATTCTTTTATTAATTCATTGAGATTTATAATAAAAATGAAATATGGCTGTTGTATTGTATAATAATCTTAAGGAAAGGAGATCTGCAGCCAGGGGAATACAATTTTTTTTTGAAATTCTTTTGGTCGACTTTTCGGATGCCATTCGTGTTCTTCTTCGGGTCAGGCAGTCAACAAACATTTATTGAATTAAAAATAATTTAAACAAACATTTTTTATAACAATTTTTCATATACGATTCCTTACCAAATGTTGTTATGAACTCACACGTGTTGTCGTTCGTATTGTATGTTTGTTGACTGCAGGTCCCAAAGAAGGACACAATTAGCGTCCAAAACGTCGAGCAAAAGAATTAAAAACAATTTTTAATCTCCTTGCTGCACATCTTCTTTCCTTAAAATTAATATTTATTCATTATTTAGGGGAGGGGATGCTATCATCTGAAAGATCCCCCTGAGTTCTCCTGAAACAACTTTTTGATTAGGCTACTACCGCGACACTTTCTTACATATTCCATAAGTAGGCCTACTGCCAAATTATAAATAAATTACATATTTATTTTTACTTTCTCTTACCCTATATATGAAATATATATAGAGAGAAAGTATTGCGATCATGACAAAAATTCGATGTCAAGATTTTTTTTATACATTTCTCTTTATTTACCTCTATACTAAAAATAATTATATTTTCTATTAATTCAATTCATATCAGAGGTAGAGCATTCGCCTCTGATACCTAAGGTCAGGGGTTCGCATCCCGTCTCAGGCGACAGAATTGAATTGGATACCAATCTAAATAGCCTCTGATGCCGAAAAAGACCTTGAACGAATAAAAAAAACAAAATTCATATTACTTTATTTTATTTAATTATATTTCACACTCTCGACCGAAGGCTCTAGTTTAAACATTGTATTATTTTAAATGATATTCTATTAGTAATGAAAAATTTTAAAACTTATTTAGCTATATTTAAACTTGCCCCGCGGCCTGGTGAGGGGACTCTTTTAAAAATAAATATCTTAATTAAGGTATAAGTTAATATAATAGTAAATTTCTCTATGCTAATATTATTAAATCAATTTAAAAAAAATTCTCGTGGTAATAAAATTTCCTCTTGTTCGATTATAAACTCCTCGAGGAGTTTTTATTAATTTTGAATGAATACGAAATGGCTGCTTGCATGCTAAGCCTGATCAGAAAAACCATTAAAAATAATATAATGCAATTTAAAATTAATTATCATGTTATGTATACATATTTATTGTTATGTTAATAATTGTAAAATATCGGCTGCATATTTATAGAGAGGATTTTTATCTTTTACGACCTCCTGGAGAAATTTGCAGGAGCTATTAAAATCTATTAAAATCGTTAATCTAATTTAAATAATTTATTTTATGTTCAATTAGTGGACTTAGCCCTGCAGAGAAATTTTATTTTTAAAAACAAATAGTTTACGAGCAAACAGACTGTCTTCTATTTCAAACTGCTCTTGCATAAAGTCTATTCTTTTTATTAAAGCCACGGAATATTTTTCACTTATTTTTTTTTTTTTTTTTTTTATGTAAAACACTAACATGCAAAAGTTTAAAATTACAAAATTTCACTGCAACCCAATGGTGAAAAATCTGGTGTGATTGGTCGCACAGCACACAGCTTTCTCTTACTTTTGGTGAGACAAAGTTGTGTTCTGTGCTTGTCACATCAGATTTTTTGTATCGACCTTTGTTTATTTTCCGCTGATATATTAAAATTCAAGATATAAAGTTTATAAACATGGAAAAATATTTATATTTTGTTACCATACCAACCATTTCTCCTCTTTCCTATGAAGTACAAGAGTAAACTGTGCTTCATAAGATTTCAAGGGCAAAATGAGAAAATATATTTTAAAGGTCATCTAAAAAATAATTGATTTATGAATTTTAAACAAAATCGTTGGAGCGATTCCATCTAATGAAAATTGTGGAGAAAAGTAGATATATAGCTGGATAGAAGATTTTGAAGTAGCAAGAAGAAGAAAGAGAAGCAGCTAGTAATTATTTCATTTATGGGTATTAAATAAATGAAATAATTACTAGCTGCTTCTCTTTCTTCTTCTTGCTACTTCTAATGAAAATTATTAGCGAGATCTGCGTAAAGATCCTTGCTACTTCAAACGAAAAGAAATTTTGGTGGTCCTTCGCTTGAGCAGCTTTTGGTCAAATGGGGTTTTCATTAATGCAAAATGAATTCAGAATAATAGAAAAATGTCTTGAAGAATAATTTATTGCCATTTTTACGCGTCATCAGAGTTTAAAGATAACTTTTCAACAGCATAGCAGCCGTATCATTTTTAACTGGTTAAAACAACAGCACGTGAAAATTTTACAGTGGCCAGTGCAGTCCCGATCTAAATATAATTGAAAACATGTGGCGTATAATTGTTAGACTAATTTACGCCAACAATAAGCAACACGGCCCCATTAACGAATTAAAGGGTGCAATTTTAGAAATGTTGAGCAAAAAATAGTTAATTCAATGAATGACAAATTATTTTGCTTAATTCAGCCTAGTGGAAGTCAATCGATTACTAAAATTGTTTTTTTAATGTTATATGTTTAAATCAAATGGTCTTAAAAGCATTTCCTACCTTATTTTGAATTTTTTTTTTTGTTTGGTTCATCCAAATTAATTACTGAATATTTTTTTTTTATTTAAACTAACAAGTAAGTTATTTTAGCTTTCTGAATTTAATGGCAATGTTTACTTTTTTAAAAAATATGTTTAAATTTCTGGGGTAGTCGTAAAAGTATTTCCATCACTGTATACATAGGTAAGAGAAAGTAAAAATTAAAAAAGTTAATTTTATTAACTTGGTATTTCCTTCGATTAGCCTAGCTCTTTATATTTTAGGTTATGGAATTTATATTCATTAAAGAATTTAAATCTACTTACAACTAACATTCCTTCTATGTCTCTTTTGGATGTCTAATGAATTGAACAGTTTATGACTCAAGCGACCATCCTCCGTTAGGATTCTCTTCCTATACCATCTAAATTAAAAATTAAAGGATATTTATTTATATATATCTGTGACTATTTCTTTTTCGATCTTAGAAAATTAAAAGAAAAAATCTGGCGTGACTGACCCCACAGCACAACTTTTCCTAACGAAGAATCATGCAGGCTTGAATAGAAAAGAAGAATTAAAAAAATTGTCATCTCATCTCGTTTTCATCTCGTAATGTCAAATTTAGTATAATTACAATACTACTTCATTTTTATTTATTTTTTTTCATTTTTGAAATTTCTATCGGGATCCCCGTTTATTTACCCGAGGTGCTTACGTGTACGGAGACACACATCTCAAACCCAACCGGCCTCTGGCCGTAGCCATCTACCGGCATCCCGTGAAGTTACATCATTTCCTATCTCTAACTCCTCCTCCTTCGTTCGTCTCTAGCTAGTGAACTAATCCTTATTTCTGGTTCCAACCGGCTCCTTATATCCAACCTCTTCTATGCTAAGGAGGATGTCCTAGTTGAGGAGGGACTCCCTCGACACCGGCGTGTAGCCTACTCCTTTCGAAGGATGCATCACTGAGAGGGAATCTTCTTTACATCCCTTCCACAGGACGGGATGTCACAGCAACTCCCTCTTCTCGTAGAGTTGCCTGGGGGCTATTGTGGTAAGATCCTATATTCCAATCCAGGGCTTGCTTGAGGATTTGTTTACATTAAATAAATATTTTTATTTAATGAAAAATCCCGCACGCCAAGGATTTGAACAGGGATCTTCTTTGCAGAAGCTGACACCCTAGCTCACTACACCAGCGAGCCCCCCACTTCATTTTTAATAATGATAAAAGTAAATGTAAAAAAATCAATTAGAAAGAATTGACCATAAAACATTCGATAAGATCACGTGGAGGTCACATCATCTTTTATTGATATTGATGTCGGCCAAGGTCGTTGCTGTTGGTGAAAACTAACAAAATTTCTTTTGATTAAATGCAAATTACAGTTGTATTAACAAAACAAAAAAAAAAAAAAAGAAATTTTAAATGATTTAATTTTGAGATATTTAAAGAAATCTTAAAACATATTTTTTATTTTAAAAGAGAAAAGATCGGAATAAAAGATAATAAATTTTAATCTTAATTAAGTTAAGTGTAGTTGAAAGGAATGCTGTTAAATAAAATAACTCATACTCTGAATATACAAATAATAAAAATTGCTAGAAATATGTGAAAAACGTGTCCCAATTGGACATTCCTCAAATTCCAGGCCAGCATCATTGTTTTACTTTTTTTATTTATTTTTTTAACCAGTGCGTATTTCGTTTAATTTGGGTGGGTGACCTTGGCTTAAGTGGGTCCCTCGAACAATAAGAAAGGGCTCTAACGGATTTGCTCGCTTCTCAAGACGAAATTCAATAGCCTCGAAATTAAAAAATTTCTTAAGCTCAATTCTTCAAGATAATAAATTAATTAAATAACAGTTATTTTATATTCAAAACGAATATGAAATTAGTTTGACATATTTCAATTGTAAAAAAATACCCTTTTATTGGCTGAATAAAATAATAGATGCATAATTTCATAAAAAATTTGTAATTAATAAAAAAGCACTCGAGGAATTTTTCAATAGTTTTTTACTTTCTCTTACCTATGTATATATATATATAGGAAGTATTGGATTCATGTCAAAAATTCGATGTCGAGATTTTGATGGATATACACGTTTTGAGGTCCCCTGATTCCAAAAAATCTGGTGTGACTGGCGGACAGCACCCTTCAGTAATAGAAAGTTGTTTTCTTGCACCGTGCTGGTCACACCAGATTTTTTGTGTCGAGATATATTTAGTTGCTCTTGGCACTTTAGGCACTTTAAGATTTTCACGAAAAATTTCACTGATATACTTTAAAAGCAAAAAATAGTTAATTTTTAATTAAAAAAAAAAATTTATAAGTATGGGAAAATATTTATATTTTGTTACCATGACAACCATTTCTGCTATCTTTCCTCCATGAAGTTCAAGAGTAAAGTGGTCTTCAAACAATTTTGAGAGCAAAATGTGAATATACATTTGAAAGAGCATCTAAAAAATAATTATTTTTGAATTTTAATCAAAATCATTAGAACGAATTTTGAGAAAATCAAAAAAAAACTGAAAAAGTAGGACATCAGTAAAGTACTGAAAGTGTGGTTTTCGCGACATGGACTGTCTGTGAACAAACCATCTCAAGAACGAAAAGAGCTAGGAGATTGAAATTTTATATTTAAGTTAGGCACCCCTCTGAGACATAACACAAAGCTTTTAAACAAAATCAGCCAAAGAGTAGTAGTACTTTACAGATGTACTTTTTCAGTTTTTTTTTCTGATTTTCTCAAAATTTGCTCCAATGGTTTTGATTAAAATTCAAAAATCAATTATTTTTTAGATGCTCTTTCAAATGTACATTCTCATTTTGCTCTCAAAATTGTTTGAAGACCACTTTACTCTTGAACTTCATAGGAGAGATAGGAGAAATGGTTGCCATGGTAACAAAATATAAATATTTTTCCATGATTATAAATTTTACATCTTGAATTCTTGAGTTGCGGTGATTGGTGACCCGGAGCAATCGGCGTGTGGAAAGCCCCCCGGTAGCCATTGGTACTTGTATTTAAAAATTATACGAATAAAGAAATAAGCCTATGTAGCTGAAAAGGGTTAAAAAAACAAACTTGAATTCTAATATATCGGCGGAAAGTTAATATATCTAGACACAAAAAAATCTGGTGTAACAAGCACAGAACGCAACGATTACCGAAGGTAAGAGAAAGTTGTGTGCTGTGCGACAAGTCACACCAGATTTTTTATTTATGTTAAAATCTCTGAATTTATAAATTTTTCCTTTCTTTTATTAGAATTATTTCTACTTTCTTGGCTGTTTTAATTAAAAAAGCATCGCCTGTCTTTTAGACAAAACAACACAAAGGGACTTCTCCGTTGTGCTGGTTGCCTATAATTAATTCACAATTAAAATATTTTGTTCACAATTGACTTTCTTCGCTTTAGAAAAAAATCTCCTGTCGAATGGTCTTATTATATGAACATAATATATTGATAATTAAAAAAATAATCAAGTGAATAGAATAGCACTACAAGCTCTAAATAACCAGACACTCAATTATTAGCGAAACTTATTGAAAATGATGAGATAAATTTTGCACCCTTTCACTGAATCTCTTCAGGTGGCGGATGTCATAATTAAGAGGGGGGTTTGTCTGCAGAGAGATCAAATGAGCTCCCGTTGTCTTTATCGTAGTATGAGGGTTTGGAGAGCACAGTTGGTAGCTAAAGCCCTAAACATCGATCGTAGCCCCCCCCCCTCTCCCCCATCCCATACAAAAACCAGCCGCAAACTCAAGAGAGAAAGAGAACCGCAAACACTAATACTTAGTTATTTTTCTCCACCCACTCGCACCCCCATCTGGCCTTAAAAGGAGGGAGGGTTTGATAAAACGCCATGCCAGTCAGGCCCTGGTTTCATTTTGGAGGATTGCAACAAGCCATCCAATTCTCGAAATCCCCCTTGTCTATCAAATTTTCCCTTTTCTGGCCGGCCCTTGTTATCTTATCTCATTTGAAGTTTGAGAATAAAGGTGAACTCAGGTCAACAAAAGCCCCTTGCGAGGGGTGAGCAAGTCTAATAATTAGTACTAGCCATTTCATATTGAAACCAAAATATCGAAACTTTCTAACATTTGAAGATCGTATTTTATATTTATTTTATATATATTGCATATGATACTAAATTAATTTTTTTTTTATTTAGAGTTCAATAGCTACTATCTGAGTTCATTATCTTAATTTTCTATATCGCTCAATTGCTGCAAGAGGGTCATAACTCAAAATTTCTATTTTTTCAGGATATAAAAAAAAAGTAATAATAATAATAAAAATAAAATTGTAACACATTTATATAAGAATTCGAATTAAAAATGGTATCTATCAAAATTCTTTATTATCAAAAATACCCCTGGTACTTCTTCCACAAAGCTTCTTTTTAACTGAAATGTTACGGTTTTGAAGTCAACAAAAAAGTTTTAAAAAAAATTTAATTAATTAGCTGGAAGGTCTAGAATGAAATGGAAAATATCCCTTATATTCCTATGGGAGAAAACTCCGCCATCTCTTGCCGCCTCGAGTAACTCGGTCCTCTATAGTGTTCTAACCATTTTTCGAGACGCGCACCTTAATAAATAAAAAATTCACTAAGCTCTCGTGAAATGCTTTGAAGTTTCACTTCATTGGTATATAGTATTTGTTTCACTTGTCTAGTCTGTAGTATGTAGTTTGTT
>JAKCPI010028948.1:0-67283 GCA_023213315.1 Euborellia annulipes | reverse complement strand
TTATTCTTGAATAATCGCGAGAGATAATTCAAACCCCTTCAATCAATTGGCCATCTCCATTCTACATTCTCTGCCTTTGCTAAATTCGCGCCGAGTGAATAAAACCCGCCTTTGTGATCTGTCAAGAAAATTAAATGATTATTTTTTTCATCTTTATAATTTCAACTAATCACCCAAAAGGTAAAATTTAATTATTATTTATTTGTAATAACCCATTTGGCATGTTCTCATGAATAATCAGTGTATAAATATGTAAATTTCTATAACCTGTCATTCGCATGCAATTTAATTTTTCATTTCATATATTTATCATTCACTTTTAATATATATTCATTTTAATTAGTGTATTTAAAATGTGTGTTAATCCTATTAATTGAATCTGTTTTTGTTTTTTTTTCTGATTGAAATCATTTGGCATGTCATATCAGGTATATCTTTGTGTGTTCTACTTTTTAATAATAATTCACTTTCACCTTCTTTCTAATTTTATTTATTCTAACATTAATATTTGATTTAATCCCACTTCTTTATAATTGTGATCTATAATCTCTAATTAATAATAACCGGAATATTTATTTGTTATTTGGATACACTCAGCCAGGCAGGAATGTCATTTTTCAATTCATATCAAAAAGGAGACAAATATCTATAGAAATTCATTTTTATACCATCATTCAATGGGATTTTGGATTATTGAACGTTTAAAAATATTCAATTTTTTACTTTTTTTTTTTTCAAGTTCATATATATATATATATATATATCCCCCTCCCCTATTATCAAAATCTTTTTAATTTTGTTGGCATTTTCATTCCCCTGGCATCCCATGTAGATACGTTGACACAATGAATGACATCATTTTATTTAGACAAGTTTATTAATTGAGTGATTAAAGAAATAAATATAAAATATTCCTTTCCTGCTTGTCATTTGAATGAGACAATTTTTGAGTTTTAGCCAGATAAGGGAGAGAGAAAGAGAAAGAGTCTAATAAATGTTTTCTTTTTGCAGATGTCTTGTCAGTGCAGTGCAGTGCAGTGTGTAGTGCTAGTGTAGTGTGCAAGTGTCGAGCTGAGAGGCAGAGCCAGGAGGCTTCGAGTGATCTTCAACTCCCTGGCAGGTGAATATTCTTCTTTCTATTTGTTTACTTTAGTAACAACACACACACATACTTGTGTCCATAGACACACACACACACACACTTCATAAATGCCAAATAATTTATATAAATTAACATTTTCTAATTTAGTTTTTTCTCTTTTCTTTTTGCAGATTTCGAGAACTCCGAGAATGGACCGAACAAATGTAAGTTTTTCTATGCTGCAAAGTTTATTGAAAGGGGGACCTTTGATTAGCTTTTTAGGATGTCTTCTTTTACAGCTGTCCCTAAATATGAATTAATTTCTTAAAAAAAAAAAAAAAAAATCCATTTCGCCCCCTGACAGGCATCGATCGATAGAGAATAGAGAGATGGTCTCCCGCCAAGGGATTTATTTATGATTTTGGAACCTGTAGCTTTTTCTCGTGAATTCATTAGTGGAGAAATCAACGAGAATTCGTTGTTGTTGTTGTCCCTTGTCTAATCGTTTTGTTGTTCATTTAGGATCGAAATTCTCGTTGATTTCTTCCATGAACGATTCATAAGGGGATGCGGTCAAAGCCCAGGTTGTCAAGTGTTTGCGTAAAGACGTCTTTGGTTGACGCATTTGGGAGTCTGATATGTTTTTGTGTCTTTGAGGTGGCTGACGAGTGAGGGAAGGGTTTCCTTTTGAGGCTAGGGACAGACCCGATCTGATGGTGGTGGAGACGGGGTCACAATTCCTCTCTCATATTCGTATTTTGTGTCAGGCTAGGTAGGATGCCTTCCCTTAGAGGATTCGCCCCCGCACTCGTCTCGTTTGCCCGTAATCACGTTCACTCTCTCTGATACGATTTCTTCAGACTCCCGCTTACTCCGTTTACAGAAAATATTTTATTTTTTCTATTTATTTTCTTCAATCAATTTCTAAATCTTTTTTTTGTGTTTACTTTTCTTATTCCATTTTACATTTGAAGAGAGAAATCTTTCATTTTTTCCAAAGAAAAGGTAAATATAACCAACTTCTTGTTTTTCTCATAATTAACTGACTAGAGCCAATACTAATTCTATTTTTTTTTTTTTTTTTTTTTATTTAGGACGATCGACTCATTCAATCATGATGAGAGATGTGCTTTCTACACCAAACTTTATAAAGCCAGCCAACGATAGAGAAAGTTGTATTTAATGAGAATTCATTATTTCCAGTTGGGCGATATTCTAAAAGGATCAAAAATCGCATAAAATTGACGATTCCGATCCTTCACCCAAATGCCGTGAATGGAATTATATATAGAGTTTGCGATCTTTCTTTTTTTCTCAACTTGTTCTCTGGAGCAGAGATCTCTTACAAAAACAACAGCAACGAACATTTGTCCCAAGTTGTGCTGAAAATTCAATTACGTAATCCTTACGCTTGTCCCCCTTCAAGAAAGAAATCATAAAACTTTTAGTATCAATGGATGTTGGTTTTAAAAGAAGAGTTGAATATTTTTCGATGTCCCGGATTCGTTGGAGATCCCGGGCACGATTTCGACACTCCTGTTGAGGATGGGGATCATCTTTTTGGGTCATGGAAGGAACGTCTACGCGGAGCCCCCTAGTATCTAAAAGACTCGGCTAATCCTTCAAATCAAGACTCGATGCGGCTCTTATCAAATCCTCCGACTTGAGAATGTCAGGGCTTTTTTTCCAAATCCAAAGCCAAGGAGCTTCTAATTTCTACAAGCCCCGTCGCACAGCACACGCACTTTCTCTTATCACCTTCGCCAATTGAAGGTTGTGTTCTGTGCTGCTTTGTCACTACGCGATGTCGATTTCACTTGCAGTTTAGAAATAGAGTAAAATTCCCAGGGTTAGAAATGAAAGGATTCGATTTTCATTTTTTTAAATTGAATTTATTTTCAAATAAAAGAGATTTTATACTAATATAAAAATATATTTCAATAAATAAAAAAAATGATTAGCCCGAGCTTTTACATTAAAGGAAATGACGTAATTAAGATCTTACACAATCAATTAATATACAAAATAACATCCCTAAAAAATTATGAATAACAACAATTTTATATATATATTTTTTTGTTTTAAATTAATTTATTATTAATCGTTAAACGCATTTTTATTCATTTTCTACTGAGTTAATGTTAGCAGCAGTTTCAAGCTTTTCAAGCCTATGGACTCTTAAATTAAAAATAAAACAAATTTATTTTTTGTTAGTTATTAGTTAAAAAAAATAAATAAATTTAAATAGACCCAGAACCCAGACAAACAATAGGCGAATTCTTTTCTTTTTTGTAATTGTTACAAACAAAATTTGTTTGAGGCTTTCAATTTATACTTTTGACTTTTTGCCCCCAAATTCAGATTCTGAAATCTCTGTCCCAGCTGCAAATAAATATTAGATCATTTATGTTAGGGTCCATTTTCCCGTCTCGAACGGTAATTACTTTCTAAACTATATTAGATTGGATATTAATTAATTTCGAAAAATAGAGACGAGACAGAAGTCGAAAAAAATAATAATAATAATAATATTGGCATAAATTAAAAGACAGGACCTCATAGCAATTCCACATGACTTGATAAGAGATTGGGCGCCAGGTAAAATTGAAAAACGTTTCTCGAAACGGCAACGGATACAAACATGAAAGGCAGGCAGGCACTGCTTATTCGATCTCTCCCACCGCCTGCTGAGTGGCAAAAGGCCGAAGTTTGACAGCAAAGAACGGAAATATATCAATATTTTCGCCACTCAACAATCTCAGCAGGCAAGGGGAGGGAGGGGGGGGGGTAATTCCCCCCACCCTGAGAAACCTTTCTGGTCGCAATATGATTTTATTTCATGCATGTTAAAAGTGCCGGCGTTTATACAAAGGTGTGACTAATTTCATGATAATTAAATTTTGTCAACAATGGATGTCATTAATTAAAAATGTAATAATTTAATGTTTTAATATCGCTCTCTTTAATTTATTATTTCTGCATGCCTTTAACTAATTTGCGTGCTCTGAGATTATTCTATTGTTCATTTAAACAAAACTATTGATATTTGACAATAGCAACAAAGCCGTTTAGAGCTTCCCTATCAAATTCAACCTGGCGCCTCAGTACTTTATCGAATCTTTCATTATTAATTAAGAGATAATAGAAATTTGTTAATAGAAATAAGTACATAGCGCAGAAATTGCAACTCACACTATGTATATAATAATAAAATGACTTTGAGTGAGTTGAGGTCAATTTGCGATTTATTATAACTAAGTTATCGTATTAAGTTGGATGACCATTTAGTTATTAATTAAAAATAATGGTTATTTATTTAGTATTGAATGAACAAGAGCGACTAGAAAGTGCTCTCTCTCTCTTATTCGATTTCCCCTTCATAAATCAAGTGAAGGAGTTCGATATATTTAGCATTAAAAAAGGAAAAAAAGGAGAAGAGCCCTCCAAGGACGAGTATATCACTTGACGCATTGAGTCAAGAAGTCCTGAGGCCAAAAAACAAAAAACAAAATACCCGTCGTCTCTTTCTCTCTTTTACACTATATACAAAATGTCTACCTACGTATATACTAACTACATAAATTGCGTAAAAAAGTCTACAATCGTTTTAAAAAGTGGTAGAAAACGATATATATATATATTTCATT
Source organism: Euborellia annulipes (assembly GCA_023213315.1). NCBI lineage: Eukaryota > Metazoa > Arthropoda > Insecta > Dermaptera > Anisolabididae > Euborellia > Euborellia annulipes. The sequence continues at coordinate 62,555 of JAKCPI010028948.1, read as the reverse complement.
TCTATATACAGAGTGTTTTTTATTTTATTTTTTTTATTAAAAAAGAAATCACAAATCTAAGAAGACGGAATAAAACAAAAAAGAATTAGGGAAAAGCAAAACTTTTTGGAAGAATATTTAGGAAGAACGCGTAATACGGTATTTAGGGCTACTATAATGTACAAATCAATTGAATTGGAATTCGAGAATAAACGTCTCGCAATCGGAAGAAAATCCAAAATTGCATCAATCAAAGCTGCACGGGGATCGGAACTTTTCTTTGTCAAAAGGGCTAAGAGGGGGGGGGCAAACATACCCCCCTCCCTTTAAGGTTTTACACTGTGATGTCTTTTTCAACAAAGTATTAGTATTGGCTAATGCCAAGAATACTATTTCATTAATAATTACAACTTTTTCATGAAAATACTCCCTCCCTTCCCATTAATAGTCTAAAAAAGGTGGCGGAAAGCCAATTTGGCCGAGATATATCAACGAAAATTTTGAAGAAATACGAGGACCACATTAACCATAAAAAAATGAATTTTTATTTACTTTTTTGGGTTTTTTCTTTCTCCATTGTAATTTAGATGCCAAAAATCTTGTGCAGACTTAATTTAAATGAGATAAATAAAGAAATTAATTACATCGAGTTGAAAAAATAATTTATATTTTGAATGAAAATTGTTTATTTATTTATTTTTTTAATAATGAAGAATAAAGGAGCTAATTTTACGTTGTAGTATTATTATTACGTTGTATTATTCTTTGTTTGTTTGTTTTTTTTATTATTATCTGAAGTTAGCTTCTTTATCGTTCATTATTTAAAAAAATCAAACAAATTTCATTAAAATTATTATTTTTTCCACTCTATTTAATTAATTACTTTGCCATCCTAATGAGAAGAGGTCAGACGCAAAGATATTTGGCATCTAAATTCCAATGGAGAAAGAAAAAACCCAAAAAAGTAAGTCATAATTATACATTTCTTTAATGGTTAATGTGGCCCTCGTATTTCTTCAAAGTTTTCGTTATTTCTACATTAATCTCGATCAAATTGGCTTACCGCCACTTTTTTCAGACTAATAAAGGGAAGGGAGGAAGAATTTTCTCTGAAAAAGTTGCAAATATCAATGAAAGACTTAACTCGCTCCTTATTATTTTTATACAAAATATTGTTGAAAAATGCATCCCTGTCCAAAACATTAGAGATATGTCTCAAAGAAATTTGTTGTAACTGACCGCGCCAGGTTTTTTTTTATGTCGAGATATATTTTTTAGTTTCCGATAGTAAATCAGAATCCTAGAAGAGAGGAAAATATTTATATTTTGTTACCATGGCAAAAGCAATCGTTTTATTCAGAAAGCTTCATGTTGCATGCCAGAGGAGTAGCAAAATTAAATAAAAAATTTCAACCTCGTAGCTCTTTTCATTCTAATGATATTTTAACAGAGCATTTTTTATTCTCTCTTATCTATAAAATGTTTTCAAGTCCCCTTGAGCCCAAAAAAAGTGATTCCTGCAAAATAGTCTGTCTGCTCAGAATCAAGCATGAAGGATTTGCGATGGGAGGTTATATTTAAAAATGTTTTTAAACATCAAGTGGCAAGCGGTTAACGGCTCAAGGGAAATAAATTTCTTATTAAATAAAGGCCACCGCACCGGCTCTTGTAAGCTTAATGAAAAAGTTGAGAACTACTTTTCAACTTGAACTCTGACATTTTCGTTATAAAAGGAGAATATGTTTGGAAAATTTTTTGTATACTGAATATATATATATATATATGAGTCATCCATTTCCAAAAGTTCCTAATTGACAAAATTTGGAAAAGTTGAGATTTTAATTGCATGTTGTTCGCAAAACTGAAATACACAGTTTTCTAGTGAAAAAAGTTGATAAATGCTATACTGAAAATCGAGTACAAATTCAAACCGGGCCTAGTTGCATTTCCAAAAGGGTCTCACAAATAGTGTCATGAAGTCATTTCCAAAACTTGCTAATTGCCCCCCTACCCACAAGCATCCACAAAATTGTATATTTTGTTAAACTGAGGGACATTTTATATTTCTACACTTATTAATTAATGATTCTTGTTGGCTAACCCGGAGTTTTTTTGTTTTGCTATGTTGGATGAAACTGACCAGTTGCACTTACAGTGCCAAAACTAGCTAATTGCAAATTAAAAACTTTCCAAAAGAGCCTAGTGGAATATTAAAATAGTTTATAACTGCTATATAGAAAATAATGCCGACCTAAGACCTTATAAATTGTGTTTAAAATTTGTTCTCGATGCAATTAGACACTTTTGGAAATGTCGACTCAAATGTATATATACAGAGTTGGGCACCAACTAAATGTTGATTAAAAATTTAGTTTATCTAATGTAATCAAATGAGATTTCTGATATGATTAAATTAATTTGATTTAAAATTTAATCAAATTAAATTAATTTTAATCAGATTAATAAAATTAACTAAATTTTGATTAATATATATTTTTTTTTAAATATATTATACGAATAATATAAAAAAAATTTGAATTCAGTTCACTAGTTACTGAGATAACAAATGTTATAAGAAACCCATCCTAGTAAAGTTTATTCATCAGCCCCGTTGGTACAAATTTTTTAAAATCAGCTCATTAGTTGCTGAGCTAACGGTAATTTAGTTAATTTTATTAATCTGATTAAAATTAATTTAATTTGATTAAATTTTTAATCAACATTTAGTTGGTGCCCAACTCTGTATATATATCTAAGTGTTCGTTTAACACTTAAAGCATTAATGGTAATTGTATTTTATAAAATTAAGACGAATTATATGATTTTTCAGGGCTTGAAAATGTTCATTTATTAAGATCGAAGCCGGTAAATGTACAGTGAAGGACAATATTAAGTCCCACCCATGCGTTTTCTACTTGTGATTATTTCATTGTTTTAAAAAAATATATATATATTTTTAAATGGAAACTTTCATGGTTCAAATGTAGAAAATTTATAAAGATTTTCATTTTCTTTTATAAAAACAATGAAATAATCAAATGTAGAAAACGCATAGGTGGGACTTAATATTGTCCCTCACTATACATGGCTGGCCAGATTTTATTTCCCTGAGCCTGTAACCTAGCTCATTTAACAAGGAACCATTTGATGTTGAAAAGCATATTTATAATAAGAGAAAGTAAAAACTTGTCCAGTTAAAATGTTATATTTAAGTTAGGCGTGTAAATAAGCTTTTAATCAAAATCGAACTCTTTAAAATGTATATTCTCATTTTGCCCTCTTAATTTTACATCATGAATTCTGATTAGCCTCTCGTGGTTTCGCAGCGTCCCAGGCGAAAAAATTTATTTGATACCAATCAATTGAAATAAATAGGTCTAAATGGGTCTAAATGGCCTCAGATGCCGAAACAAATTGGCGGAAACTAAATATATATGTCGACACTGTGCGTCCATCAGTTTTGGCGTATCTATACAAAAATTTGAGTAAAAGAAATTTTTGCGTCTTTTAATATTAGGCTTCTTTTTGTTATGGAGATTAAGCATTAAAATATAATTATAAATTGATATTTTATAAAATTTCTAGGCCTCGTATTCCCCTAGCTATGAAAAATAAATATTTTGCCCCCTCCTGTCTCCAACAATCCCCTTTTCTATTTGAATACTGTGAGCACGCCCCTGGGCCAGAGCACTAGTGGTAGAGGTCTCGCCTCCGATGGCGAAAAACTAAAGTCACACCCAATAAAAATAAAAATAAAAAATGATTCTTAGCAAGAGCAAAATCTCAGGAGTTGAGTGCAAATTCCTTAAAATTGAGTATGCATTTCAAATATTGCTTATTTTGTTTGCTCTCGATTATTGCAATGGCACACACAAAAAATGCGTTCGTTTTAGTGCTTAAAAAAGAAGAGCGCTCTTCGGGCAGCTCTCTCTCTCTATCAAAAAAAAAAAAATAAACGAGGGGGGGGGGGGGGATCTAATCTATTGAAAAAAAAAACACTCGACGGGTGAATGAATAGCAAATACTTCTGATAGAATAGATAATACTTTGCAGCAAAGCACCTCAATTGATAAATATAAACAAAAATACTATCCTTTTTTTTGTTTGAGCAAAAAATGATTTCATCTGCTAAAAAGGAATTATCCCGATGAATGGATGAGCTGCGATGCAGATGACGATGACGATGACGATGCCGGAGAGGAATTGTTGTTGTTGTTGATGTTGTTGGAGCTGGCGGCCGCGGAGTCAATGATTCTTCTTGGGGACGACGTCAGAGTTCGTTCTTCTCGTTCCTTTTCCTCTTCGGTGAAGAAAATTCTTGTGATCACGATATCGCCAGTCGAGAGAGTCTGACAAGCGGCATCTGAACTCGAGCCTGGAAATTAGAGCACTTGCTACTTGCTTTGCATTCGACAAACTCACAATCACATAGAGCGAGCATTGAGTTTCCTTCCGTCCCAGAGGCATTTCTCTTATTTATTTTTTTCTTTTTTAATAAGAATATTCTTAATTTTATTATAAGGACATTGGCCAAAAAATAAATATTTTTGCGTATTATCCGTTTATTTCGATTCCAGGGACATAGAATCATCCTCAGTACAATCAACAGATGTTTTGCAAATCGTTAACTCCTCCCATCCAATAGGCATTCATGGAATGCTCAGCTGTTTTGTCATATTGGATGGGAGGAGTTAACGATTTGCAAAACATCTGTTGATTGTACTGAGGATGATTCTATGTCACTGGAATCGAAATATTTACAAATAAATACTCAAAAGTATTTATTTTTGGCCGATGTCCTTATAATAAAATTGATCATCCTTACGGCCATCTACAAACAAAGAATATTCTTAATTATGAGAAGCCGTGCCGCCCGCCTTGGACGGGCCTGGGCGTCTAGAAAGGGAGCCTTTTCGTTTTTACGACACTCATATTAATATACTGTATATAATTAGGGGTTCAGGATTTAATCAGTAGATTATATATATTTAAGCCTTTTGGTATCCAAATGGCTTAAATAAAATCATCGGACTGCCTGGGACCTGAACTCGCGACCCTTGGTATAGGAGGTTAGCACTCTAACCCCTACACCAAGCCCCGAGGGCAAAAAAAAAAAAAAAAAAAAAAAATTTCATAAAAGAAAATTTCAAATTGATTTTTACTTTTTAATTTCTTAAATGTTAGAGGAAACTTATTAAAAAAATATCAATTCCGAACCTGTTGGTTTGACGAGGGCAGCTGAATTGGCAGAGTTTGTTTTGCCAGATGCCAAGTTATTTGGTGAATGTGGAGTCGGTGATGTAGGCGATGGCTGAGCCACTGCAGCCAATGCAGCTTCAAGCCTCTCTAATCTTTCTACTCGATCGTATCGAGTATCCGAGAGGATTTGATCGACAAGGCGCATCGATTCCGCTAAACTGGCCGGCTGACTCCCCCCGCCGCCTCCGTAGCCGCCTGATAAACAAAAATTCCATTTTATTCTTTGCTCTCTTATAATAAATAGCCAGAGAAACGAACCAACAAGGGAATTGTCAGAGGGCGGTGAAGTGTGTCCACTGCTAGCGAAGCTATCCAAGCTAATGGGCTCGCCTCCGGTTCCTGTTCCATCGTCCTCGTCATCGGAGAGCTCTTCGTCGTCACTGCCGAGACAGCCGCCGCTGCTGCCGCCAGAGGCTGCCGCTGCTTGTTCCAATTTATCTAACTTGCGTGCCACTTTCTGGGAGCCTCGCAATTTCTCTTTCTCTTCTTCCGTTAATTCTAGATACCTGAGAATTGTTCATGAATTTGCCGCTTAACAAGAAATAAAATAATATTCAACAAAAAAATTGCTAAAAATGAAACCCAAAGTGATTATAAATGTTTTGATCGGAACATATACAGTATATAGATCTGCTACTAAAGATCAAGAGTTTGAAGCTAGCTACGATAATAAAAAAAACCTTTCTAGAGCTAGTCGCACACATCTTCAGGACCAAGCGACTATTGCTCCCGGCAGAGCTTCTACTTTTATACCATCAGCTATCCTTTTCTAGAAATTATATCAAGTGCATATATGAATCGCTTACTGCAGAAAGACTACTAGTCGCTGTCTGCGGTAAATGAGAACCTAATTCAAGTTTTACAAAAAGACACGTCTCAGTGATGACTCCTATGGAAAGGTATCCCTAAACCCCGGAGAAGAGCTTTCAGCGTGAAATGACTTTTAGGCTGGCAGGCTTTCAACTACCTTCAACTCCGCACTGCCCATCCCAAACAGAACAAAAATGGATGACACCAAGAAATCTTTGGTCTCTATATTACTCGTAAAAAGAAATCAACAGGAGAATAACCAAAGTATGGCAGAAATACCACTCTCTGAAATTTCTTTTAAAAAATAAAAAAATTCCCTTAGCACTTAAAAAGAAAATTTTTGATTCCTGCCTATTGCCATGCCTAAACTATGGATCCCAAACTTGGTCTCTATTAAAAAGCGACCAAAACAGGATTGAAGTTACACAAAGAGCCATAGAGAGACGAATTCTTGGTATATCTAGGAAAGATCGTATACCAAATACAGTCTTAAAAGAAAAAACAAAATTTAAGAATATAACCGTCTCCGTCAAACAACTAAAATGGAGGTGGGCAGGACACCTGAGACTAATGTCAGGAGATAGATGGGCCAAGCACGTCTTCGAATGGTATCCTAGAGGAAAAAGGAGAAAGAGAGGACGACAACATCTTAGATGGAGCGAAGATCTGAAGAACTTTGCGGGTCAAAATTGGTTCCAGCTAGCCGAAGATAGAAACCGGTGGCGAAGTCTGGAAGAGGCCTTTGCTCAACAATGGGCCTAGTTTCCGAAACGATTTTATTAAATCATAAAAAAAAGAATTGTCTAAATTGTATATATATATATAAAAAAAAAAAAAAAAAAAAAACTAATGTTAAGTAAATATTGTATGCAAAAATAAGGATGCTAATAAATGGCTTTATTATTATTATTATTACTCGTAATAACTCAAGACAAGATGCAGTTCTGGAGTCATAACGGAAACACGAGCTGATGACAATGATGGCTAAGGGATTTATAGCTCTAAAATGTCAAATATTAATCATAATTTGAAAATATATTTGTTTCATTTGTATTATTATGTGTTTTAATGAATCGAGCTAAAAAAAATATGGTTGGAAAATTGATTTACTGCAAAAAGGGAAAATGTCCACAAAGCAAAAAGGAATCGCTTCCACCAACTTTGGCTTCAATATTTAGAATGCATACTTAGGTATTTACAGATAAATTAATAAAGTTATTTCACAAATCACCATTTAAACTCCTCTAATTGAGTTCTTTGCCTCTCCTAAAAAGTTTTAAAATAAAAATATGGACATGTTGCCTTTCTGCTGTAAGCGATTCATATACATGTATAAACAGTATTTGTGATGCGGAAAGTGAAAAGGGAGTCGGAAATTGTCACAAATTGAGGTATTGATATGTGATTGTAGAGGATAACTTGCTGGACATTTTAAGACCAAACTCCCTACGAGATCTCAAAAAAAAGTTAGAGCCTTTCAAAGTTAAAGATATCTCATTGAAACTCGATGAAAATATCGATTCTTTTGTAATATTTATTGAGGCTTCTTATCGCTCAACCGGTATGGGAAAAAAGAATCGTATTCAATCGAAAGCCAAAAATCGATATTTTTGACTAAATGCCCGTACCGATAATTTTACTTGGCCGACAGCCAAGAGCCCGGGGGGGGGAGCTCCCCCTTTCCCCTTTTTCACTTTCCGCATCACATCACTGGTGACTCCTCCGTGCTCTATCAATTCTAAAGAAAGAAGATTTGGCGAAAGAGTCGCTCACACTCACCTTAATAATCTAATTTCTCGATTGCTAAGAACAAGGCTTTTTGCTGGCTGCGCCAAGGCTAATTTAGCTCGTAGATCGGCCACCTCGCTTTCAACCTTTCGTTGTTTTTTTCTCTGTTTCACCTGAAATTATTGCGTATAAAAGAAGGGAAGGAGCTACTGTAGATGAAGAGAGAGAGAGAGATAGAGAACTCACTTCCAAAGGGCGTACGTGCATGAGCACTTGCTCCTGGCAAAGTTCTCTCATTAGTTGGCCATCAGCCTCTTCGCCAAGTTGATCACGAAGGGCTTCATATAGAGCAGGCACAAGTGCAAGAACATCACAAGCAGCATAGACGAGCATATCCCTGGTGAGAGGTCTTCGAGCCCAGTAGCGTTGGTCACGTCGATAGACACCCTTCAATGCGTCCTTTACTGGATTCCCCTTCAATTTCAATTTTGTCTCAAACAATTGATTCCAATTAGAACAGAGTTTATCGTTTACCTGGCATCCATGAGCGTCACAGAGCCAATTGAGGGACACGTTCTTAACTTTATGAAGTGGTCGGCCGGTGGCACGCAATTGTGCCACGGCGTGAGCGGCTTGTGTGTCAAAAACACGTCGTAGCGTGATGCCCAATTGCTGATGAAGATTCGCCGAGTCGTTTCTACAATCGTGAATCACCTAAAGGGAAAAAAAAACGTTAAGAGAGAAAGAAATTAATTTTTGCAACAACTAGCTGCGCCGCCCCCCTTGGGCAGTATTATTATCGATGCAGACTGCATCGGCACAATGCATTTATTTTAATTACGTTTTGAAATCTCTTCTAGAAAATCCTGTCTAGAGAATGGCGATGAAAAAAGAAAATCCAGAGAGGCTGCTTACATTCTCATCAATAACTCTTAATTTTAAAAGCGATGCACAGGTATCTTAAATTTTGATAACACTTTTTATTATATTAATAATTAATCAGTTAGACTTTTACTGTATATATAAATTTTAAAGATATTATTTATTTTTCTCTTTATAATAAAATCTTTTTGTATCTCTTTTATATTATTTTATGCCATTATTTCATTACTTTGAATTTCACTGTTTTTATTATTTAATTAAGGTTTTATTCGGCATCGAAGGCCATTTAGACCCCGTCGGGATGCGAACCCGCGACCCTTGGTACAAAAGGCCTGCATTCTAACCCCTACACCAAGGCCCGAGAGCATTTTCACTGCTGTTAAGAGGCCGAAACCTTACAGGTCTTGACCCATTCTTAAACTATCAATAAATACCATCAATTTCCTGTTAAACAAATCACAAAATAATTAATGCTCAAGTGATTGAGAGAAAAGCGTTTGTTTACCTTAATGACAGCCTCGCATTCAAGAAGAGCTTGGAGTCCCCCAGTGGTCACTAAACTTGGACAGGTGATTAAATCAAAAAGGAACGCTTGGCGTTGCATTGTGCCAATCTGGAAGAGAGTGAGTTGACCCTTGACCCCGAGATTGATCCCTTCACAGTCAAAGGAGACCACAGACGGCTTCTCCACGGTGGCGCCTGCCATCAACTCCTCGACCACTTGGAGACATTCCTTGACAGTGACGATGACACGCGTTGCCTGGAGAACTCTTGCTTTCCATTGCTCTGAGCCCTGTTGTTGTTGGGCAACTAAACTATTGCGTTCGCGTTCGGTATTATCAGCGATTGTTTTCATTAATAAAGAATTTACTCGTTGTTTCAAAGTTTGCGCATTGGGATTGGGTGGAGGGGTGATGTGATTTTCCTGCGGTGGTGGCGGCGGCGGCGTTGTTACATCGTTGTTGTGTTGTTGTTGAGGACGGGGGGGTGCTTGGTGTTGTGTGGGTGGTCGTGGAGTGACTAAGGTCACTAAATTGGCTTGAATATGAAAAACGTCTGAATGCATTCGAAGGAAAGTGGAGAGGTCTTGAGGCGTTTTAAACAGCGACGACCATTCGGTGCTGGGCATTCGATTGGTCACTTGTTGGAACAACTGATCAACTAGCAACGGGCCTTTGCGGTCTATAGATTCCGTAAAGAAATGAAGAAGACGCGATGTGATTTGTGGGTCAATTTTCACCTCTTCGATCTCATGAAATGGCTGAGGCTCATTGTCCTCGAACTCCTTAAGGATGACCGTTTCTTCTTTGACCACAAATGCTTCGGGATATCGACATAGAAAGTCTCGAAATTCCTTAACATGCTGCCCTGAAATGTGTCTGACCTCGGGCGAGGCTTGTGAACGATGACCAAGAAGACTTTTGATTGGAACCTCTGTGCCAGGCCCATATTGGAGTAATTTATTGCAGAAATAATCAACAGCTTCCTTAGCGTAATCTCGTTTACCACTATTGCATTTCATTCCCTCAACGCCATCCTCTCCGTCCTTGGCAATATTATTAAAGCCATTTACAAAGACGTAATCGCCATCAATAGCAAACAAGGAAGGATATTGTGAGAGGAATTTCTTTAATCCAGATTGTGATCCGCCAGCAATTTGTCTCATCTCTTTCGTAAATCCTTTGGCTCCAAATTGACAACTTAAATCGTGTAAAGTTCTCGGGCCGCCTTTATCTAAGAGACGTTCAAAGAAAAAGAGTAACGTCATATTTCTTACCAATTCGTATTCAGTGCTATCCATTGTGTCACCTTGGAAAAATTACAATGAAAAAATTTCAATTTCCTATTCGACAAAATTGTTTGTTAATGAGTATAAAATCTTCGTAGGAAGACCTACGAGAGATCAACTCAGAATTAGGACATCTTTATGGATGCCATTTTGCATTCTTTGCTTTTCAAGCAACTCTTTACTCTTTGCTTGCATATGACGTTTGAGTGTTTTGCCAACATTAGAAAAATAACAAATAATCGCTTCATTTTCCATTTACGAAGATATTAATTCTATATTTCTAATCAGATTTTTTTTTAACTTTTACATTAAGTTTACACTTGGTTTAGCTCACAGAGTATATATATATATATATATATATATATAAAAAAGCTCTCAAAGACCAAACCAAGCCTCTGAGGCATCCACCAAATTGACCTGGGGACCAGCAAGACTGCGACCCCGTAAACAACCCCCGTAAACAATTCCCCCCTAATCCCATACTCTTGAAAATGGCTCCAAAATGAGAGCCGAAACGTCGAGTAAATCTCAACATCACACGCGACTCAACCCGAGAAAACTTATCTTCGCATATATATATCTTTAGCTGTTTAAGCTTTAGGAGTTTCCTGCTAAATGGCTAAATCCAAATTTGTCTCGTTCGTTTTCTATGATAAATTACCTTTTCGGGTTCGTTTCTTTTATCTTTCTCTTTAATAACCTAAAAAAAGAGTGCGAGTGCGGAAAGCCAATTTGTACTAAATATCTTTAAAAATATTTATATTAGCCAAATAATATGAAATTTGGTGATTATTTCTTAATTTATATCAGGGTTACATATATCACGTATAGACCCGTGAAATTTTTTTTTTTTTTTTTTTAATTTTCACATCTCTCAACAGAGACTCTGTCTGTTGCTAATTTCAGGATTGTTATTTTGACGTCATTTAAAGGTAATTTGAAAAGAAAATTTCCTCTAAATTAAAAAACAAAAATGAAATGGACAAGATTAATGGGATTTTTATCAATATTTGGAGTTGCTTCTTTATCATGGACGTTTGTAGTTTTATTTCCAATGGAGCCTTTCATTGGATGGTCCTTTTATTTACTCCCATTGCCTGTTGTTGTATTTGTCATGTTTGGAGTAAGTTTTTAATTTTATTACAATTTTTAGTAAGAATAACCATAACAATTTTATAATTTTGATAGATGTATTCAGTGATAACTGTCCTATGGAGAGTTTATACGTTTAATGATTGTAACGAGGCGGCAAAACAACTTCAAAAGGTAATCAAATATTTCATCATTTATTTAAAAAAAAGCCACGTTTTCATTTAAATGTTTTTACCTTAAAATGTAATCATGACAAACGAGGGGGAAAAATAAAAGGGAGGCTCAACGGAGCGATCTAGAAGAAGATGAGATTTGATTTCAAAAAAAGTTAGCAAATGAAGAGTTAAATTGCATAGAAATCACCAATCTTGACCGAAGAAATTTTAATTGACGTCAGAACTTAGACCCATAGAAAAGGCACAGTGCAGAGACGATCTAAGATCTAACAAGCGGACACCACGGGTGGTGGTCACCGATTTTTTTTTAAATCATCAGATTTGTAGATTAGTATCTGGACATCGATTTCCTAAAGCAGTTCGATGCACTTCTCAAAAACATTAAAGAAAATCGTATTTGAAGATTTCAAGATTCCGAGATCTATAAGTTCGAATAATTTGAATTTTTGGCAACGGTGTCTGGTAGCCGTGGGCCAGTAGTGTAACTAGATGGGGGCGAAGGGGGCTCTCGCCCCCTCCGCCTCAGGCGCCCCTCTATACCGACATAGGCGCCCCAAGGCATCTAAAATATAGCCCAGGGACGGTGATTTTATCATATTCTTTCCATAGATTGTCCAAAAACACGGATAGTTTTCTTTTAAATTATATTACAAATTAAATAACGACGCCCTTGTTGAGCTTCGCCCACTTCGCCCTCAAAGGCTAGTTACGCCGCTGCCGTGGGCGTAGCAAATCAGTCCTGTAAACAAGGAGATCTTGGTTCGATTCTTGTGGAGACAACTTTTTTACTTTCTCTTACCCTATATATGAAATATATAGAGAAAGTATTGCGATCATGTCAAAAATTCGATGTTGAGATTTTGATGGATATACATGTTTTGAGGTCCCCTGAGTCCAAAAAAGTGGGTCCCGCAAATTGGTCTGTGTGTGTGTGTGTGTGGACACTTTAGACCATGAAGGAAATGAGCTAGGAGGTTGAAATTTTATATTTAAGTTAGGCACCTTCCGAACTCGTGTTAATAAGCTTTTAAACAAAATCGGCCAAAAAGTACTAGTACTTTACAGAAGTACTTTTTCAATTTTCTCAAAATTCACTCCAAGGATTTTTTTTTTTTAATTCATAAATCAACTATTTTTTAGATGCTCTTTAAAATGTATATTCTCATTTTGCCATTGAAATGTTTTGAATACCACTTTCTTTTGTACTTCATAGGAAAGATAGGAAAAAAAATGGTTGCAATGGTAACCGAATTTAAGTTCGCTTTTTCTTTTTATTAGATGATTGAAATTCATATAAATCGATTATTGACAGGAGAAGGAGGAGGTGCAGCCAAAAAACAAAAGCCTCCGATTTAATGAGACGTTTCGGGTGAATTACATCTACCCATCTTCAGTCCTTCATAATTGTTAAAAGTCCCGGAGTTGGTCAATAGGGCAATACATGTAAATTTATGTATCATATGCCCTGGCGATGTGGGCCATCATTCTCACTAAATAAATACGAATGCCCGCATCGCCAGGACATATGATACATAAATTTACATGTATTGCCCTATTGACCAACCAAGAGAAAGTTGTCTGCTGTGCGCCAGTCACACCAGATTTTTAATTTAAAATCTCTCATATTAACATTTATAAAATTGAAATGCCAATTAACATCTATTATATTTAATTAGCACCCGCTACACAGAAATAAATTGAAATTTGATATAAAAATTGAAAACATCTTATTGATATACTGTATGTTCATATATCAAATTGTAAATATAACGACACGGCGTAGCGGTGAAAACTGTAGTAGCGAATGAAAATTTAAAATAAAAAAAAGATGTTTATTTATGGGCATATTGAAAACATCTGGTGTGACTGTCGCACAGCACACAACTTTCTCTTTCCCTTCGGTAAGAGATATAAAAAAAAAAACCTCTAAAAAATGAAACTTTTTCATTATTTTGGCAAATTTTGGGGCATTTAATTACCTTTCATTTAAGCGCAGAACGGGGTCAGTAACCCTTAGAGTTCTCTTGTAATCTAATCAGCAAACCTGAAAATTGTAACATTTCTGAAAAGCATGTAAATTTTCCAATCATCATACCTCAAAAACCATTAGAGATACGGAGCTGCGGCTTGGCTTGAATTGTTTCACATTTAATATAGTTTCAAAATGGCATAAGCAACCAATGTCAAAAAGCCCATAGTTTTTGGACAGTGTGAAGGTATTTTATTTTTCGCTATTCTAGAAGGAAGTTTTCGGACGGCATTGCACCTATTCATTTCCCTTCATTTCAATGATAATTAAAATTGTAAAATTTCACATTTGCTGGTATATTTAGCTAAAGCTCGGTCGTTTTTGTTTTTTTTACCCAAATTTTCAAGTCGAGATCCAGCGATCTTTATATAGATGATGCTCGTGATTTCTAATATAAATTTCTCGTTTCTTTTTAGGAAATCGAACAGGCGAAAAAAGATTTAAAACTAAAAGGATTCAAGTTTGAAGTTGAAGAAGAATAAATAAAACAAATTTCATTTTTATTTCTTTTTTTTTTTTAATCTTAATTTTCCTTTCATTTATAATTTCATCTTGAAAAAATGTATATTTGATACATAAATAAATTTTCTTTTTAATTCAAACTTTGATTAGACGAACGAACGAACAATAAATAATGGGACAGACACCAACCGTCATCGAGAGGAGAGACAAATACAATCATGACGTCATCACATAACGAATTTGGAGAGAGAGATAAATAATAAAATAAATAAGAAAAGAGCTTGAGGGCTTTATTCAAAGTTCATTATGGCTGCTGCTGCTCCCGAAGCCATGCTCAGGCTTCAATTCTTCAATTCGTTTTATAAAATCCGTTTTTTCGATGCACCCTTCACATTCCTCGTCCCAATCGCTAAGAATCTTTCTTAAATCGCGCACTTTGAGTTTTTTCAAATCCACTGTCTTTAAGTCTATAGTTTTATCTGAAAAAAACAAAAACAATGGTTAATCACTCAGGTTCAGGATGGAATCTTTAGTCCCAAACTACTGAGGCATTTTAAAGTATTTTTTAAAATGATTTAAATTCGTGAGCATTTTACATTATATAAAATGCAAAAAACGTTCTATTATGAAAACCCAACCAACGGGCCTCTGGCCGTAGCCATCTACCGGCACCCCGTGAAGTTACATCATTTCCTATCTCTAACTCCTCCTCCTGCTTTCGTCTCTAGCTAGTGAACTAATCCTTATTTCTGGTTCCACCTGGTTCCTTATATCCAACCTCTTCTATGCTAGGGAGGATGTCCTGGTTTGAGGAGGGACGACAGCAACTCGCTCTTCTCGTAGAGTTGCCTAGGGGCTATTGTGGTGAGATCCTATATTCCAATCCAGGGTTTGCTTGAGGACTTGTTTACATTAATTAAATATTTTTATTTAATGAAAAAAGATCCCAAGTCCAGGGTGTTATGTATATAGTTAGATATATTTATGTTGTTGTTTGTGTTTTAACTCATATGTTTAAATAAACAGTTGTCTACGTTCTCAAGGCTTCTTATTCTATTCTAATATATTAAACAGGGATCTTCTTTGTAGAAGCCGACACCCTAGCCCGCTACACCAGCGAGCCCCGAATATTTTGTTTAATTGATGCCTAATCCTAATGGAAGTTGTTTAGCTTCTTTCTTTCTTTTTTTTTTAATTCCTTTTCTTTCCCTCCTCAACTTTTTTATACTAAAATGCATTTTATTTTTCCTGCCTGGCGATACAAAATTCACTCTGGATGCCTTAAAGGGCTGAATCAATTTGAACTAAGAACCCTCTAAACATTTTATTTTACCGTATCTAAGATCACAGATTTGTGAATCTTTCTTCTTGAGTTTCTCGCAGATTTTCTCAGCAGGCATTGAATAGGAAAGCGGCTTCGAGAGTTCTCCGAGGATGCCTGTCGCCGATTCTTCTAATCCGCCCAAATAATAACACTGGAAAACAAAAGAATTGTCAACAGATTGGAGATTAGCTGCTTAGAAAAATGAAATAAATCTACCAAGCAAGAGTTAAATTATTTATGACCATGTCGCGAAAACCACTTTTTCGGACTCACGGGACCTCAAAACGTGGATATCCATCAAAATCTCGACATCGAATTTTTGACATGATTCCAAAACTTTCTCTATATAATAAGATATATAGGGTAAGAGAAAGCAAAAAAAACTATTATAAGGGATTATTGGGACATCGAGCTATAATTTTTTTAATGACATTAAAAAATTAAGGAAATTATTATCAAGCAAATAGAGCAAACCATCTGTCCCAATAATTTTAAATTTTTTTTTAAATTTAAAAATCAATTTATTGTTATCATTAAGGAAATTTTAAAATAAACTTAGATAATTTATTTAAAAAATTTATGTCAAATAGTTCAGCATTCTTGCAAAAGATGGCAGGCTAGTCTACCAGCCGATAGAGTATTAGCCTATATTTATACCCAAGTATGCTTTTATAAAAGATCAATGAAAATCAACCAAATGCATTAGATTATTAGCTACCATTTTCAAGACACATAACGCCCTTTTATAAGCAAAAACATGCGTAATAGCCAGTGGCGTCATTTGGGGGGAGGGTGGAGGGCAGGGGCCATTTGCCCCCCCCCCCAAAGAAAAGGTTGAAATGACGCCACTGGTAACAGCTAAACTCCTACTCCGCCTTAAGATTTTTCCTAAAAATTGCATCACCTTTTCATTAAAACATTGAAATAAACACAATCATAGAAAACGGAACAAGAGAGTTCCTGTTTGTTGGGGGGAGGGGGGGGTGCAGAAGGTTCCCCGCCCCAAGAAAACAAAAATTGACCCAATTTACGCTTATGTATATATATACTGATTAGATTATCTTGCTATATTTGGGCGACGAGGATCGAAATTTTACACAATTTAATGGAATTTAATCTAAAATTGTTGGATTGGGAGACGTGGACGAACCATTTAGGCTAAGGCCACCCCTGAGAAAGCGAACATTCTAGATCATTTGACCCACGTGGGCTACACTAACACGTGATTACATAGGGGGGGGGGGGGAGGGTCACCTCGTCTGTCTTTTATCTAGAGCAGTGGTTCCCAACCAGTGTGCCCCGGCACCCAAAGGTGCGGCGAGAATGCCTAAGGGGTGCCGCGAGATATTTAGATAAAAAAAAAATAAAATAGAGGCAAAAAAATAAAGTTTTGCTAAAAAAAAGGTCAAATGATTTTCACGCAAGGGAAAAAAAATTTTGCCCCAGGGTGGAAAAAAACTTTGATTTGATAGGGAAAAAAAAAGGAAGGGTGCCGCTAGTGTGTAATATTATTCCCAACGCACCTTTGGGGTGCCGTGGATAAAAAAAAGGAAAAAAAAAAAAAAAAAAAAAAGTTTTTTTTTTATTATTATAAAAAAAAAATTTTTTTTTTTTTTTTTAAAAATTTTTTTTTGAAAAAAAAGCCCTCTTTAAAAAAAAGACCTGTGGGACCCATGAACAGTGAACCCAACATCTTGCTTACGTGTAGCCTAACTTGTAATAGATCGAGACTCAAGCAAAGTATTAATATTCTAGCTATCGTTGACATGGACATTTCCCACAATCCACTACGGAACAAACTCTAGTTAGGGACAAGTCTCCGGGCACGAAGCCTTGAGGGACTCTCTTGTGCCTTTATCTAAACCTGCTTCAAGAAAGCTTGATTCTAATCACAAAAGGGAGGAATTAAAGAGATTGCAACAAAATGCAAAACGAAAATAATGTGGGCATAAAAGCAATAAGTAAAAAGAAGCTGACAGGATAATAAAAATTTGAATGTTTTTCTTGTTTGAGAGCCTCCAATCATTCTAGGAATGTGTAACAGAAAAGGGACAATGGGAATTAAAAAGTTGCGGAGAACATCGATTACATTTTTTTTTAAATTAAAAATGTATTTATTAAACTAAATATGACGGAAGAGGGACAAATAAGTGGGCACCTGCTCTGCTATGGCTATTATAAATCTCCTTTTCGCTTTTACTTTGAAAGCTAAAGTTAAAGGCCTAGTTATTAAACTAATATTATCGATATGTAAAATAAAGGGCAATAAAATAAATAAATACTTACAAATCTATTCTCTTTTGTTTTGGCTGATTTGCAATATTTTCTAAATTCATTTTCAATTTTTTTTGGATCAGATTTAATTTCATCTGTGAGTGAAGATCCGAATTTTTCTAAAACTGTTATGCAAACTAAAAAAAAAAAGAAGAAGAAAAATTTAATAATTTCGATGCAAATAAATGAGTTGTAGCCACCGAATTACTCACCTTCACAATCTTCCTTTTTTAATGAATAACCTAAACTAAATAAATTTAAAAATAAAACAAAATAGAAAATAAGTCTTTTCATTTTTTATTTAATTTCTTTTTTTCTATTAATTAAATATTAAAAAATTAAAAAAAAAAATAAGCCACGTTTAAAACTTTGCCTTTGACAACGTAGAAGAAATTGAAAATCAAATTTAATTGATAATTTTGTATATATAAAAAAAGGAGTCAAAAACGATGAGCGGCGAAGTGATTGTGTTGGTGAGGGTTGATTCAATTACTTGAACTGCTCTTTGCATAGAGATCAGTCAATAACAGGTCAATAAGCTCGGCATGGCATCGTGGCATTGAATCAACTTTATAAGTGACGTCATCTAAGAGCCCAGATGGCTGCCTCTCATTGGGCCAGCTCATATTTATATTCCTTGCTCGGCTTCCTCCCTATTTTCAAATTCAAAAAATCTGGTGTGACTGGCGCACAGTACACAACTTTCTCTTACCCTTCGGTAAGAGAAAGTTGTGCACTGTGCTGGTCACACCAGATTTTTTGTGTCGAGATATATTTAGTTTCCGATAGCATCTTAGTTTCAAACTTGCATTTTAAATGTTGACTGCTTCAAATAAACTATGGTTATTTTTCAAAATTTTAATCTCATATTTGGACATTTTATACACAATATAGAATCGTAAATAAATACAAAATTTCATAAGAATTGGAAAAAAAAATTTTAAATGCCTAAAAAGTTCCAAAGGGGACCCCCTTTTGAATCGAAATTAACATACAAATCCCTATAGGAAATTAACATTGTTCCTTGCGAAGATAAGGTGGAAAGGGAATTTAAAAAGAGTAGAAGAGAGAAGATAATGTTTGGTGAGAGAGAGAAGAGAGAGAGACATATATGTTTTCTTTGAAACAATTAAAACACAAATAAATTAAAAAAAATGGGCATTTAAATAATAATTGATTTTTAATCTAATAAAAAGAAAAAGATTTAAATTCCGTTACCATGGCAACCATTTTTTCTCCTATCTTTCCTATGAAGAACAAGAGTAAAGTGGGCTTCAAAAGATTTCAACGGCAAAATGAGAATATACATTTTAAAGAGCATCTAAAAAATAGTTCATTTATGAATTTTAAACAAAATCCTTGGAGGGAATTTTGAGAAAATCGAAAAAAACTGAAAAAGTACATCAGTAAAGTACTAGTACTTTTTGGCCGATTTTGATCAAAAGCTTATTTTGAGGTTCTTCGAGGGTACCTAAGTTAAATATAAAATTTCAATCCGCTAGCTCAATTCCTTCATGCTAAAAATATGAGTCCACACACACACAGACACACACACACACACACCACACAGACCAATTTGCGGGACCCACTTTTTTGGACTCAGGGGACCTCAAAACATGTAGATCCATCAAAATCTCGACATCGAATTTTTGACATGATCGCAATACTTTCTCTCTCTATATATTTCATATATAGGGTACGAGAAAGTAAAAATGAAATTTCAATTATAACCTGATGGAGGAGTTTTTTTAATTATTTTTAACCCAATAGATATAATCGCGTTGAATTAAAACTGAACAACGAGAAAATAGAATTCTGCCATCAGAATTTACAAAATTCAAAAGTTTTCTCCACGTTTGAAAACATAATTTTTGAGAATAAATGGCCTCAGATGCCGTAGAGTTTAAAATTTGATATATAGAAAAAAAGTGCAGCTTGGATCCTAACAAATATCTTGATTGATCATAGCACCAGTGACGGCCCTGCGGGTCAAATTGTCTTTGCCACCTCTATTTTTGACTAATGAAAAAAACGAAAAAGTTACCTCTGATGGAAAAAAAATAATCGACATCATATTTAATTCAGGCTTATTTTCATTTATTTAATTTATAAATATTTTAATTAAATATTATATTACCAAATAAACAAAGCATTATTGCAAATTTGATTATTTTTTTAAGTAAGCTTATATGATATAACTTTAATTAATATTATTTCCTTTTAATCAATTCGATGTAAATAAATGTGAATATATTCCAAGGCCTTGAATATATTCTAGGTTATACGACACGGCTTTTATTGCCTGTCAGAATTTTTCTACGATCAAACAAACAAAAATTGTCCCATCAATTAGCGTTTCAAAACCAAAAAATGACAAATTGTCATGACAATTTTACAAAAATGTCATTTTTTACTTGACAATTAAGTCAAGAGCGGATTTTTATGAAACAGGTATTCGACAAATTGTCACCTGTCATCTGTCATCGTCAGCTTTATGAAATAGGGCCCTGGTCGAGGGAGAAATTTGTGACGCCGTCCATTTAACTAAAATTGCTTTCCAAGTGAATTGAAATACCCGATTGCTGTGCTATGGTCTAGTGGTAAGGGCACATCGTGTCCAAATTGGTGGTTCCGGCGGCACACCCCTTTCGGGTATATGAATTAAAAATAAATATTTAATTAAGAAAACTCTATATAACATATGATACATATTGTTAATTTTTACAATTTCTGGTGATTCCAAATAACTAAACACCTTTTAATTTAATTATATGATCTAATTTTAATGTTATTGATGATATGATCAAAGTTTAGCCTAACGCTGTCTACCTCAGGCAGCTGGGTGAACTTGTTGGTTTGTCTCTCGAAAACGCTCAGGTTGGCCACAAATCCTTCGACCAAAACATATCCACGACGTTTCCAGGGAGCCAATGTTGGATTAAATGACTTGTATGTGCAGGTGTATCGACTTAGGCATCAAAGAATCTCCTTGCGCGAAGACTTCCTATCTACGCCGCTCTTCGGTTACATTCCAAGCTTGTCTTGACACATTCGGCCATTGAAGTCTTACCGACGTATCTAGACTACCTTAGCGCCAATGAATTCTAATAAACTGAGGAATTCAAATTCAATTTTGGCTGCGCATCCTCTCTATTAATGACCGCCTCCTCCTATTCATGTACTTTTTCATTATTTTTTGATTTTCCCCCTCCAAGTGGCGGGGAAATCTTTTAAATTTAACCTTCTCACAATGTCACGTCAATTAAGCATTATTTCTGATGACATTTTTATTGACTACTAAAAGTTTATTTTCCACGAGATCATAGGGAGGTCGGAGCTACGCCCTTCCATGGCAGCAAAGCGGAGAGAGGGAAAGATTTTCCCTTGTAAATCTCACACAAGAAAGGGTCAAAGGGAACAATTCCTTCAACGCAAGGAATAAAGGAAATATTTTATAAGAAATTCTATTTTTTATTATAAATAAAAAAGAAAATGTACAAATTTGTGGCTTCTTAGATCTTCTCTTTCCTGAAAATTGAAGAAAAGATTGAATTAGAAAAGAAAGCGATTTCATTTAAGGGCCTCTTCAAATAAAATCTTATAGAAATTCCTTTCCATTACCTCATACAACTCTTCGCACTTCAAAGAACCGTTTCAGGTAAAACACTTGCCCCAGTGTCATTGCGACAAGGACAAGAGCTTCGAAAAATGACCACATCACAACTCTGCTGTTAGTCGATTCGTTGATGGCTCTATGAATGCGATCTCGAACCTAAAAAGCACAGGCGTTGCTCAATAGAAGTGAATATTTGGCCTAGAGTAGAGCTACGCTAGAAAATTCCCCCTTCTCTGTCTGATGAAATCAAAAACAAAAGGAGGGATTGTACAAACAGCCAAGTATTGCATTCAACTTTCCCTAGAATGGAATTTCAACCCACACCCAAAAAAAAAAAAACAAATATATTATATATATATATATAGAATTCCAAAAATTTAAAATTAAATAGGCTACATTTTAAAATTTTTAAAAATATTTAACAAATACATTTTTTTAATTCAAATTACCCTGATCGACAAGATTTTCTTCACAAGAAATCTGATTAATGCGCCTAGTGCATATTTTCATTCTGAATTCAGTATGTATTGTAGTTAGAATTTTTCCATCAGACATACTTTTAGAGATATAGAGCAAAATAAATTGTAAAAGAAAATATGCTCTAAAACGGCTCTTGTGTAGAATGTTCAAAATATTTTTAACGCGACACCCCGTAGAAATATACTGATATTTATAATACATATAGATTTAAAGTTTCAGCCCAATCGGAGGCCATTTAGACGTGCCGCAAACGGCTAAGAGTTTAGAAAAATCGAAATTTTGAAGTTTTTTTTTGCTTTGGACTAGGGTCCGACAGAAACAAGATTTTCCACCGAAACCGAAACAGAAACTTGTATTTTCTATAAAAAATTCATATCATTTTACCTTTTTTTAGGGAGACTAAATTTTTTCCGCACCTTTTCCGCTTTTGCAAATCATTTGACTTTTTTTTTGCATGCCCACCTTTTTCAGACTCAGGTTTCGGCTACTTTTTAGCCGAAACCGAATATTCGGTCGGTTCCTACTTCGGACACCCCTGATACAATTTTTCTGATCCCTGAATGCAAAAAACATATTTTTATGATATTCTATAGTTCTTTGGCTTTCTAAAAATTATACCTCAGTGAAAATCTGTTGATTATTAACGAAATTATGAACAAAAACGGCATCAAAGAAAAAACACCAGCACACTCACTGGTCGAAAAAAATGAACTTTTTTCTTTCACAACAAGGGCGGATACAAGGGGGGGGGGGGTAAAGGGGGTAATCACCCCCCCCCCCCCCGAGATTCGAAAAAAATACCTTTTTTTCGCAAAAAAATTTATTTTTAATGTAAAATTTTTAAAATTAATACTTAAAAATTTGATGTGTATTTATATTCTGGCAAAGAAGTATAGAATGCGCTTCTAAATTACCGAAATTAAAAAAAAATAGTGTGCTGTGCGACGAGTCACACCAGATTACCCCCCCCCCCCAGAAACACCTCTGGATCCGCCCTTGTTTCACAAGTATAAAGAAAGAAAGTATTTTGAGATTCTAGAAATATTGTTAATGCTGAATTCAAATATCATTTCAGTTCAACCATCAGGCAAGAATTTTGTGTGATATTAATTTGATTCTTAAGTCAGTGCCCGTGACGCGGTCCTTATTCGGCATCTCCGACCATCCCTATTTATTTCACTTGATTGGTGGCCAATTCAATTGAAATAAATTTGCCTTTCTGCCCTTGAGACGGGAAACGAACCCTATTCACGAGAAGCTAAGGTATCCTCTGAGTCACGGGTCACTGACTTTCTAGAATCTCAAAATACTTTCTTTATTCTTGTGACAGAATTTTTAATTCAAATTATATACAAAATCCTAGTGATTCAATAAGACAACTCTCCTTACAGCTAAAATTTTTCTTTTTAATTTCGTTTCGATTTGCACGAATGAACAACTACAGGATATCGATTTTTGCATTCAGGGATGGTAAAAACTTTTGGTGTTTAAAGTTAAAAAAAAAATTCGATTTTTCTAAACTTTTAGCTGCGTTTTGCGCCTCCGATTGGGCGGAAACTGGAATAGTTCTATTATTTGAACAATCTGCATGTTTTTAAGGGGTAATGTCTTAAAGAAATCTTGAAAATTCAAAATTAGAGCACATTTTCTATTAAAAGTTATTTTTCTCTAGATCTCTCTGTCTGTCAGGGCAAAACTGAAGGCATTTTCTGAATCAGCTACACATAATACCCAGGAAAAAATTCACTGTTGAACAGTGTTATTCATGAAACACCAATGAATTGTAAAATTAATGTGTTTACTGCATTTTATTTTTTAAATTCTTTTATATATTTTTTATGCCCCAGCATTGTAGGTATATTCAATTATCTTGAATCAATTGAATGCCGACACCCAGGGAGATGCCTCTTCCGCCTCAATACCTACTTGCATATAATCCTGTTCGTGCTTTACACCGGTCAACGTTGAGCTGAGCTGCGTGATCATATCTTGGAGTTTATTTCGATCGCCTATGGACAGAGAGAGACAAACGAAATTAACGTTAACTTGTTCAAATAATCCTTTTGAAATGGATGCTTCTAAACACACCATTCAAGGTTTTTTTTTGACTTTCCAACTGTCACCAAGGCAAGAACTTATCGAGATATCGATGCACTACTTCAAGACCATTAACTCGCTTGTGCGCATGCGCAAGGGAATACAATTCAATCTTTTCTTTTATTCCCGGGTCGCGCTCAAATTTCGGCATCTGGTAGTTTATTTATTTCTTGGACAAAGGATTTACAGATGCTATGTATTTATAATCAAAAAATTATTAAAATTTTTAATAATTTATTTGTTCTTGACAGATGCATAACTGTTTCGGTCCACCTCAACAGCCATCCTCAGAACTGGAAAAAATATACATATTACAATTAGTCAAAACATGTGCTATTATTGTAAAATCAAATAAAGTCATTGATTTGTATAAATCAAAAAAAATTTTATTGTCATTATATTTACCATAAGACATCCACACAGATTACCTAAATAGTAATAATAAATAAATGTCTAAATGAATACATGTAATATGTTGTTAAAAATACTCAAAGCCAAACTTGCATCACGTGAGATATAAAGCAGAACACGAAATTGACATTAATGAATAATGATAGGCAGGTGCATCAATTGAATAAACCAAATCACGTGATACACGTTTGGCCTTGAGTATTTTTAACAAATATTACCTGTATTCATTTATATATTTTAAACAACAGTTTTTAGACATTTATTTATTATTACTATTCTGTGTGGATGTCTTATGCTAAATATAATGACAATAAAATTTTTTTTGATTTATACAAATCATTTATTGACAGATCCAAATATGACTTTATTTGATTTTACAATAATAGCACATGTTTTGACTAATTGTAATATTGTGTACATTTTTTCCAGTTCTGAGGATGGCTGTTGAGGTGGACCGAAACAGTTATGCACCTGCCAAGAACAAATAAATTATTAAAAATTTTAATAATAATACATAGCATCTGTAAATCCTTTGTCCAAGAAATAAACGACCAGATGCCGTTTTTCTTAATATAATTATTGTGCTGCATCCGCACTCTTTCATTTTATTAAAATTTCTTTTTATATCATTTGAATGATATGACGAAAGTGCCCAAGATCAGAGAGCACTATTGTGGATTTTTCCATTCTTAGGCCGTTTACCGTTTGCCCGTATTCATAGTCGTTCCTTGAGGGAGAAGGAATCAGGACTCCTTGTTCCTCAAGCAATGACTATGAATACGGGTACCTACGAGGACGCGATCTTTGGCGGCGAGCGTGAAGGGAAGAGAGAGGGAGAGGAAAAGGAAAGAAATAAAGGCTAATATAGCGTTATTATATTGCCTAATAAATAATAATGTATATATAATATTCTAATAATGCGTGCACTGTTCTCTCAACTCCTTTGGCTCCTTATAAGTAGATTAATAAATAAATAATAATTTATCCATTGATTCCATTGGGCATGTTGAGGAGTTTAAGTCCATTGAAGCAGCGCACTATTCACACTATTTATTTGCAAGGAATCCATTCCTGTCTAGTAATTTGCCTATTCAAGAACATTGAGGGCAAACAAGACCGGTGGATCAGAACCTGCTGCCTACATTGATTTGTCCACTCACTACTAAATTCCTCAGACTGCCTGGGAACCGAACCCGCGACCCTTGCTATACCGGGCCAGCACGCTAACCTTTACACCAAGCCCGGGGAGGTATCTCTACTTATTCTTAAACTTTTTGAAGTCGCGGCCCCCTCGAAGCCCAAGTCACTATCTCACCCCCTATTTGTTTTTGGGGGGAGGGGGTGCGGCAGGAAATTCCGCCCATAAGCCCCCCCCCCCCATTCTTATCTTAACAGCTATTCTTTAAACCAAATTTTAACAGCGGCGTTGACATTTTACTTTTTAGCACCAGGGCCCTATTTCATAAAGCTGACAATGACAGGTGACAATTTGTCAATTTGTCGAATACCTGTTTCATAAAAATCCGCTCTTGACTTAATTGTCAAGTAAAAAAATGACATTTTTGTAAAATTGTCATGACAATTTGTTGGTTCAAAATTTCTAGACTGACAGGTGAATTTTGACAATTTGTCACTTTTTGTTTTTGAAACGATAATTGTCAGGACAATTTTTTTTTTGTTTGACAATTGTAGAAAAATTCCAACAGGCATTAAAAGCTGGGTCGTAGAGGCCTAACCTAGAATATATTCACATTTATTTACATCGAAATGATTAAAAGGAAATAATATTAACGTTATATCATATAAGCTTACTTAAAAAAATAATCAAATTTGCAACAATGCATTGTTTATTTGATAATATAATATTTAATTAAAATATTTATAAATTAAATAAATGAAAATAAGCCTGAATTAAATATGATGTCGATTATTTTTTTTTTCGTTTTTTTTTTCTCTCCATTCTTTTTATTAGCCAAAAATAGAGGTGGCAAAGACAATTTGATTCAGATTTATGTAAAAATAACGAAAATATGGAAGAAATATGAGGTTTAAAAAAAAAAAAAAAAAAAAAAAAAAAAATTTGTTTTTTCTCTTCTTCTTTTTTTTTTTTAAAACCACCCCTTTACAAAGAAAAAAAATATACACAAAAAAAAAAAAAGAAGCCGGAGGGGGGGGGGAAGGGAGAAAAAGAAAAAATTTTTTTTTAACAAAAATTTTTTTTAAAGGTTAAATTTTAGTAATATTTTTAAAAAAAAAAAAAAAAAATTATCATAGTGTAAGTTGACAATTTATGTCAATTTTTGAAAATTGTCGCATTGTCAACCTTTATGAAATATGCCGAGGTGTTAACAATCCATATGAAGAGAGCTGTTTTCTGCTTGCTCGTGTTTTTACACCCCTCGCGAATGCGCATTACTAATTTAATTTGTTTTATTTTTTCATTAACATGCTGCTTTTATTTCAAAGCTGTCAAAATCATAACCTCACTTTTTAGCTTAAAGACGCCATCTTTTGTGCATTAAATACTGCGTTAAAATATTAAAGGCTCCCTCTAAGCAAGACATTAATTTTTAACACTATTGACTAAACGTTAACGCTTTGGCGTAAGGTTTTTACTCACAGAATAGCAATTTGAGGCAAGGAGGTCTTAAAATGAATTAACGCTGATTTCAGATGTTAAAAGTTAACGTTTTTGCTTAGAGATTACCGGATTATGTTTTGATTAATGAGTGAATTGTTACATTTGGGGCCCCCCTACGGGTAATTCACGGCTCCCTAGGGGGCCGCGGCCCAAGCACGGTTCTAAGGCCGGGTGAGACGTGAAATGAAACGCCTCGGCACATGTAACGTTCGCGAACACAATGAACATCTTCTGCTCTCATACAACTTTGTTTTACACCATCGATCCGAGATGAATAAAAGCAGCACCAGCTATGACAATCTTCCTATTCGGCATCAATGGAAACAGCACTTGAACAAGGTTCGCGTTACATATCACGTAACAGACCCGGTAATATCCTCATTTCTCTTTTGCATGGATGCCTAGACTAGATCGGATCAATCACAGACAATGTGATATCAATAATAAATTACTTGAATCTCCGGCTCCTGCTTCTTTATCCTTGCTTGGCGCTTCTCCAATTTCCATATTAAACATAACAACTTTTGGCGTCATCGTCGACATTTGATTGCTAAAGCAATACGTATAAACGCCAGCAATGTCCGCTGAGAATGTGAATTTGCCGCTTGTCTCTCGTTCCCCCTAAAAACATTCAAGACAGATTTGACATTTCTCTTCTAGGATGATCTATTATTATAAAAATATATTACCGTGTAAATAATTCGACCATCAGGACCAACAATTTTCACATCGATATCTAAAAATCCACCTTCAGCTATTTCAAACATTAAACCTAAAAAACAAAAACAAAGTTAAAATATATTTGATATATTTTTATGAATATCTCGTGTCCTAAACACACTTCTTTATTTGCCAAGATAAAAATAAAAAAGAATGATATTTGAAAAATAAGCAAAATTTTGTTGGCGAGAAAATGCAAACGATTCTGTTCCATGGGGAGTTAATCTTCCCCTGTAAAGGATAATTCTATATGGTTTTTACCAATTTAGAATACTTAATTTTAAAATTAAATATGGATGGAAATGCATAAATAATATTAAAATAATTTTTAAGTTTCAAAAAAATAATAAATAAATAAATAAAAAAAACGTCAAATTCTTAATGTCAAATAAGAATTTTTACCCATTTTTGTTCCCTGTTCAACTTTATCGAAAAAACATTCTTCGGCATGAGCATCTACTGTTATAAAATATCCATAAGAGAAATAAACGTTAGATAAAAATATTAAAAGAAATAAATGAAACATATTTGATGGATTTAGAAAATTCCACCTCATCTTGTAGGGATGACAAATTAGAACATCTAAGAGTAAGAAAAGAAGAGAGAGCATTTGATATGAAAAACTTGTTCAGTTAAATAAAGTCTTCGCTCCAGATCTCGTTCGGGCGTTCGGACAAGTGAACTAGAGATTTTTTTCTTTTTTTTTTAGTTTATTCAATGCTGATTCAATGGGGTTTCTGAATGGTTTATTCCGTGAAATCTTGAAATACTTGAAAATTTTGAAAATTATTTACCTTATTTTTTTTTTTTACCTTATTGTTTAATAAAAATTATTTTTGATTTTTATTAGATATCGAATAATTATTTTTTAGAAAAAAAAGTAAAAATGGTGTTAGAAAGAATTTGTATTCTTTGTGGAAATATAAAGAAAAATGGGTTATCAATTTTTCAAGTCCCCACAGATGAAAATAGGTAAGTACAAATTTAATTTATATTTATTTATTTATTTATTTTAAGTAAGAAAATGAATTAAAATTAATCAAAAAAATCTTGAGTTTTTGATTAATGTCAATTAGTTTCACCTGAGTAAAATTAAATCTTTTTACTCTTTAGCATTGGAAACATTATACATTTCTTAAGCATTAATTTTTTTTTTTTTAGATTACCATTGTGGCTAGATGCAATTAAAAATGTTTATCCTAATTTTAATAAACCTGAATATCTCAAAGGAAAATACATTTGTGCAAATCATTTTGAAGAAAAATATTTTTCATCATCAATTAAAAACCGAATAAATAAATTTGCAGTACCCACAAAATTTGCACAAAAGGCAGATTTAGAATTGGAACCACCTTTAAAGAAAAGAAAAATATCTGCAGAGGTAATGATTACAATCATTTTTATTGTAAAATCTAAATGAATAATAATGAAAATTTCAACTAATAGGAATTTTTTTTTTAAGAATGAAGATCCAGATGAGTTTCTTGAACAATTTGAGACAAATAAACAAGTCGTTTTGGTAAATATTTTTTCAGGGTATTATATTTTGTTATATTTAAACGATACTCGTAATTTTAATATATCTATTGGGGGGCCAGGCATTCTTATTTAAGTCATTTGGTATCCAAAGTCTTATATGGCCTAAAAGACTGTGTGAATGGGGAAAAAAACAAAAACAAATTTGATATAAATTCTTTCTTAGCAGTTAATCCCGTATTTCAGAGTCATATATTAAAGAAAGATAGAACAGAGAGAAGAGATAAAAAAGCAACTGTTTGTGGCAAAATCGTATTAACATGATATTTTATGAGAGTTCCTCAGAAGGCTAAATATATATATATATATATATATATATATATAAATGATATATATATATCTGATAAAAGGAGTCTAAACATTTAATGACTTTCTCTGAATTTCTAAATAACACACAGCTAATCCAATTTTTTATTTAATGCTTCTCTTCGAATCCTGCTATTAATCTGTGTTTCGGGCAGAGTTTGGATATTTACAAGATTTTGTTGTTATTTACAAAAATCTTGTCTGGCCAAAACGCCAAATTTTTCTATATTAACCGAACCGAACTCAACTGAACCCAACCAAACTAATTAACTTCTAGGATCAAATTAAGATAAAATTAAATAGTATAGTTTTTTATTCTTTTTCAACATTATAGAAACCAAAACAAATTGCTTTTGGATTTTATACAATCTTGAGGATTCATAAGTAATGGATTTCAAATTCCACTTTTCGGGCCACATAGCCTATTCTAAAATTAATTTTCCATATCGACGTTCTAATTAGCAAAGTGGCTAACTCCATTTTTGTTTATTTTCCAGTAGAGCCAAAAAACATTTCATTGTCACTGTTAGAGCCCTGTTAAGCACTTTTCGAAATGAAAAATTTGAATTACGCTCTTACCCAGTTCAGGGCATAAGGAGAATGATATTCTTCAACAGAAAATACAAAACAATGATTTTCTAAAAAAGTGGAGTTGGACACTTTGCTAAGTACAAGAGTAAAGTGGTCTTCAAACAATTTTGAGAACAAAATGAGAATATACATTTTAAAGAGAATCTAAAAAATAATTGATTTTTGAATTTTAATCAAAATCGTTAGAGCGAACTTAAAGTACATCAGTAAAGTACTAGTACTCTGTGGCCAATTTTGTTTAAAAGCTTCGTGTCACGTCCCAGGGGGTGTCTAACTTAAATATAAAATTTCAACTTGTTAGCTCTTTTCGTTCTTGAGATTTTTGTTCACAGACACACAGAGAGACCATGTTTCGACTTGTCAGAGCAAAATAAATGAACAATCAATCAATCAATAATATATATATATATATATATATATATATTATCTCCAGTGCCAAGATATATAAATATTTTATCAAAATATGTATTTTTATTTTTAGATGGCATCAACTTCAAATATAAAAGAAATGATCACTTCTAATTTAGAGGAAACTACTGAAAATAATCTGACAAAAAGTGACCCATTAACAGAAGAGGATGTAAAGGAACCTCTTACGAAGAAAAGAAAAACAAAAATGGGAAATGCTGGGGAAGGAAAGGATCCTGAAGAAATTGAATACCAAGTGTTTGGACGAAGTGTGGCAGCACAACTATTAAAACTCTCTCGAATAAATGCAATCAAAGCACAGGAACAAATACAATCACTGTTGACAACATTCAAGCTTCAGGAGCTGCAGAGTAATGTCTGTCCATTTTAGCATTTCGAAATTCGATTTGAGGCAAACATTTTCCCAATTGAATCGAGCGACAAGTGACATGAAAGCTTTCCAGTATTATCAAATGACAAAGCAGTAACAATTAGATGCCGAAAAAGACCATAAAAAAAAAAAAAAAAAAAAAAAGCAGTAACAAGAGCCGAAAAATGACAAAACAGAACAGAACTGCACGTGAAGGACTAAACCCTCCCTCGCCTGTTGGTGGGATTCATTCGACGGAGGGACAGTTGCTGGCTTCGCCTCAAGTGCGTGCATTTGTATTTAAAACAACGAAAAAATGACGCGACTAGAGGCCTAATGTTGAAAAACATCTCAAATTAATAAATGGCATCGCATTTCACTCACTCTAAATAAATAATGAATGCCGCCATTTTCAAAAATATAATTTCGTAAATAAATAAATAAACAGACGGAGAGAATTTGTATTTATTCACGAAATTAATTTTTTTCATTTTGATTAAAATTCAAGCAATACTATTGGCTCTGTTAAATATAAATAAAAATAATTGATGTTATGAAGAGAAAGAGAAAAAGTAAAATTTGGTGTTTTCAACGTTGAGCAGGTGGCAATCCTGCGTTGACAATGGAAAATAAAAATATTTAGAAAGCATTCTTTTTTTTTTAATTTTTTGGCCGGGGGGGTTCATCAAAATGGCATCAAAATCTCTGTTAAAATTCTCAAAAAATCTTTTCGCTGCATCAAAAAATTTGAAATTATTACGAAATTTCCACAAGTAGTTTGATTAATTCTATAAATTTGATTAACGTTTCTCTATTTCTACTTTTTTTTCTTATTTTAGATCAGCTCCTCGTCAAATTGCTCTTCAATATTCACCAAATTCATATTTCGATAAAAATATTACAGCCCGTTTAATGGACATTCCAGTTCCGACAAATAAAACGCAAGTTATTTACGTTTGGATCGATGGCTCTGGGGAACATTTACGAAATGTCGATAATGTTCTTCATTTCGTACCCAGATGTTTAGATCAGATAAGTAATTTTGAAATTGACGGAAGCGCCTGCTATCTAGCTCCATGTGAAGATGCTGATATTATTTTAAAGCCTATCCAAATGTACGAGGATCCTTTCAGGATGAAGGGAAATTGTAAAATTATCCTCTGTGAAACATTTAAACCCTCCGGCGAACCCGCAGGTAATTAAAAAATTCTCTTTCTTCCCTGAGTTCAAATTCATATTTAGTAGGACGTGATTAAAAGATTGTTAACTCCTCGGGCTTTCTGTAAAAGAATTCTTGGGAATCATTTTCGACATAATGTTTACAATATTTAATGAATGAAAATGAATGAAAAATGAGGTTTTTCGAAAGAAAAAATTAATTTTGGAGTTAGTTACTCGGGATTTTTTTATTTATTCTATTAGAGGTTTTCTTTCTGCACCAAATGACATCCCATTTAGTCTGATCTGATTAGCCGTTCGGAATCTAGAGGGGTTTAAACTTTAAAATTAGAATTTACCGCAGCACCGTAAAATAAAATTATAGGAAAAAAATAAATGGTGAAATCTTTAGCTGAAAACTCATTCTTTCTAACCGTATATTCCCCATAATTATACCTGTTAAGACAGAGGAGTTATTCAAGCCGATAAACTTTTTCGTGCATGCCCCCCTAACCTGCCACTATAGAGACACATGATTTGTAAGACGTTGTCACGTCAAAAATCAAACAATACTTTCAGGCAAAAGACGTTGTCACGTTAAAAGGCGACAGACAAGAGGCAACACCAGATTTTTTATTTAAATTAATTTCGTAGAAACCAACTTCCGGCGCTGTCTCTCTGAGGCGTTGGAATGTGTCGTGGAGCACGATCCTTACTTTGGATTTGAACAAGATTTCACTTTATTGGATATGAATAAAAGGCCTTATGGCTGGCCCTACCCCGATGGCTATCCAGCGCCAGAGGGCAGCTATTTCGCCGCAGTCGGCGGGGATAAAACGATGGCACGGGATATCATTGAAGTTGTCTTTCGGGCCTCTCTCTACGCTGGAGCCGATTTCCGGGGGTGCATCGCTGGACATTACCCGGGAAAAGTAAATTTCTTTAATGACGACCACTAACTGGGTATCTATTATGATGACGTCTGAACTTTTTTTAGTGGACGATCCAGATCGGGCACAACGAAGGAATCGCGCCGGCTGATGACTTGTGGATGGCAAGATACCTGTTAGATCGGGTGGCTGAAGAATACGGTGTCGTTGTCTCCTATAATCCCACACCCACTGACTGCGACCATTGGACAGATAATCGGCTACTCGTTGGATTCTCTACACTTTGCACCAGGCAAAGGGAAGGACTCAAGTAATGAGCTCTTCGCTGGGGGGGGGGGCGTAGCGTCCCCGACATTGTCAAAAATAAATTTTATTTTTATTTTAATAGAGAAATCGAATCAGCAATAACGAAACTTTGTAAAAATCATTTGCGACACATGCAAGTTTATGACCCTCAATGTGGAAACGATTTGAAGAGACGCGATAAAGATCAATATCATGAATTCAGTTCCGGTCAGTGTTTTTTTTTCTTCATTTTTCATTTTGTTAAACAAGCAATGATTTTATTTTCCTTTCAGGAACCGCCGATAGAGAAACGTGCATTTCTATTTCGAGAACGACAGTGATCGAGAAGAAAGGATATTTCACTGACAGGAGGCCCTCGTCGAACGGAGATCCCTATCAAGTGGCAAATGCATTGGTCCGAACGATCCTTTTGGACGAATGAATTCATCCACCCCTTTGTAAATTTTATTTTAAAAGGAGAAAAAAAAATTCAAAATAAAAAAAAATTGTTATGTGAAAGAAAATTTTATTTTTGTTTTTGCTGCTTTCAATCACGTCTTGGAAAAAGGATGGAAAGGTGCGTAATCTGAAAAATTTTATTTACTCAAAACTAAGAAATACATTTTGAAGTAGCAAGAAGAAGAAAGAGAAGCAGCTAGTAATTATTTCATTTATTTAATACCCATTAGGCTGACGTTTCGGTCTCGGTTGAGACCATCCTCAGAGCTACAATATAGCAGGGATTATGTCTCTCATATTGTATATTATTAGTCATGAATTGCTAATGTGTTACAAGAAAATTGTAATTTAAAATTTATCTTTATCCCTGCTATATTGTAGCTCTGAGGATGGTCTCAACCGAGACCCAAACGTCAGCCTAATGGGTATTAAATAAATGAAATAATTACTAGCTGCTTCTCTTTCTTCTTCTTGCTACTTCAAAATCTTCTATCCAGCTATATATCTACTTTTCTCCACATCTACTAAGAAATACATGTCGGGCGAATTAATTACTTTCAAATTACTTGTGAAAATAGTGATCAAGGATAATAGAAAGTTTTCAGTTGTGGTCCCTAAAAGCTCTTTTGTTAGGCAAAAGTAAAGAGTATTAAAGAAAAAAAACTTCCATCCCTTAGGAGATGGGAGGAAAATATTATTACCCATAGGCCTACTAATTAATAATATTGTTTGTAATTAATAATATATATTCTAATTTTTTTTTTTATTTTTATTTTTAACCATTTTTTTCCCATTCACACTCACACTCAAACACACATTCACACAGTCTTTTCGGCAACTCAGGCCATTTAAGACTTTTACGATAACCGTTATAAATATATATATTATTTAGGGTCCAGACATTCTTATTTAAGCTATTTGGTATCCAATTGGCTTAAATAAAATCATCGGACTGCCTGGGATCCGAACCCGCGACGATAGGTATAGAAGGCCAGTACACTAACCTCTACACCAAGCCCCGAGGGCTATATTCTAATGAATCACAATCATTCTCTATTGCTATGCCCCTCCCGGCCTTCGCACACTAGATAGGTGAGTGGTTCGCAAATAAGCCCAGATTATATGGAAAATAAGGGTAAAAAACCTTTGATTTTTACATTTCTCTCTCTTACTTTAAATAAAGCATAAAATACATGCTAATTAATTTCCTAACAAAAATAAAATATATTCATTGTCTATGCGTAGACAATATATGTAGAGAATTCTTTACCACCGCCATTGGAACCTCAAAGGCCAAAATCTCTTATTTTTTGAATCAGGAAAAGAAATTTATCATGAATATTTATAATAGAAAGAGGAAAAAAAGTCAATGTGACTTGGCATTTAGCCTTGAACTAATTTTTAGGCTATTAACCCGATAGGAAATCGGAGAGAGAGAGACATCAAAGAGTCAGTAGCGTAACGTTTTTTAGCTGGGCCCCCCGCAACCCTTATTTCGGGCCCCATTATTAGACCATACAAAAAATATTTTCAAAATACCGTATATCCCTGAACCCTGAGGGCTCTCTCAAAGAGAAATTTTTCCGTTTTCATCGGAGCCCTGAAGAGATTCAGTTTTTTGGCCCGGCCCGGCCCGTGGGCCCCCCAAGGTCCGCCCCCCCCCGCATCGCGAGGTTTGCGGGGGTGTACGTTACGCCACTGCAAAGAGTACACATAAGGGAGAGGGAGACCCTCTTTCTAGATTGGTCTCTGGGGTTGAATATTGATTTTCCAAAAGAGCAGCTAATTATTGATTTTTGAATTTTAATCAAAATCTTTAGACCGAATTTTGAGAAAATCAAAAAAAAAAAAAACTCAAAAAGTACATCAGTAAAATAGTAGTACTTTTAGGTCGATTTTGTTTAAAAACTTATTGAGAAGGATGAATAAATAAAATCCGGAGCTGATGATCAGGCAAATTTATTTTGATTGATTCCTTCCGCTATAAGTCGACGTTTCGGGGCCAAAACGGCTCCTTCTTCAGGACCATGTGGTGTCAAAAAAACAAACAGCCCTCAATTTTGTCATAAAAGCTGTGATTAATCTCGCTAGAAGACATGTGGCAAAGGCAATGGTGCCAAACGAAAAATGATCATTCTTCGTTTAGCTACGTTTGGCAATCTTTTTTTTTTTTTCATATAAATTCAAAATTCCTTTCCAAAAGACCAGTTCTTTTTAACTCGTTCACTTTTATGAAAATCGTATTTTTTTCATCTTTTACAAATAAATTATGAATCAAATAAATTTTTCAACAATATTTACATCCATGTTTAGAAATATTATCTTTATATTTTATTTTAATAATTTTAAGAATATTTTTTCTTGTTTTTTAGAACTAATCCTTGAACAAATTATTCTGTTACTAACTTGTTGTAAATTCTTATATAATCAATTGTTGCTAATTTCATTTTATAAAAAGGAATATTTTAAAAAACATTTATTATGACATTTAATAAAATTTTGGGCAAAAGTTTATATTTTCTTCTATTATTTTATGCAAGTCTTACAGAATTGATATTTAATTATTGAAAAGATTTAACTGGAGGTACAATTAGTGTTGTTATAATTGGACAATTAAGTGTCTGTGTCAAGTGTGCATTCAATTCATTCAAAAGAAAAAAAAAAGAAAAAGAAGGAAATCGCGAAAGAAGAAGTTCAATTCAATTGAAAAACAACCTTGAATAGAAACAAGAAGCAATTCTTTCTCTGGCGTTACTCCTAATTAACCTTGAAAATTAAATATGTTGTTGTCACCTTGTCAAACTTCTAAACCTACTTAATATTGAAAAAAAAAAAAAAAAACTTTAATTTCCTCCTTCATTTTATTTGATGCTGAAATGAATATTATGTGATAATTATAATGAAGTCAAGATTTAAATTTTGGACTAATAATATTTATATACATTTTTTAATTCTATTAGTGAATAGTATATTTTTTTTAATAATAAATCATGTTAGTGTTGGAGGTCAACCTTTATCCTGTGATAAATCCAGGAAAGTGTTTTATGATCGAAGAGGGATCATCGCTGATGGACCCACAGGTTCCAATTATACACAGGATTCGCATTGCGAGTGGCTCATTAGAGGTATTAATCCTTTTAAGTTTGGTTAGATTCTTATATAACATTTCACTCAAAACTCACAAACAGGTAGCCGAAAAGAGAGCTTCCTCATTCCTATAAATGTTTGCAGCAATCGATAGTTTCTCAGTACCAGAAAATGCTAATTTGTTTATAGCCATCATCGGAGTTTGAATTCAAATTTAATTTTAGACCAATCATCAGCAACAACAAAATGGAATTGCTTGTTAACTTGACGAATTATTTATTTTCACTTCTTATATATATACATTACAATTTTAGCTCCGTTGATGTCGGGTAGCAAGTCTAAATAAACGGGTTCGGGCGGACGGGTTTGAAAAAATTCCGGGCTGGTTCGGGCGGGCCTGAAGAATGGTAAAAAATTACGGGCGGGAAGTCAAAAAAAAAATACGGGCACAGGCCAAAAAAAATCGGCCCGTCCAGGGCTCTAGTGCAAATAGTAATCTAATATTATTCCTGAATGTATACTCTATTTTATTTGTGGTTTTTAAATTGAAATTTTGCAATTTATATTTTTTTTCTTTTAATTGGCCAACTAAACTGTCGATCGTGTCCGCGCTTCAATAGGCAGCAATGACATTATAGGAGTTGAGCGATAGTTGCTCGATTTTTTTGTCAAAAGTACAGATCGTTCGCATTTGATTAAAAAATCGAGTTGATCTGCAGTTGTGTCGTGTTCGCACCTTCATTGAACTTAATGCATTCATGTCCATCGACTAAACTATCGCTCGACTAAAAATCGACCGCGTGCGGTCAGCCTTATTCTTATTACTTTTATATATGGCTATACTCAAAACAAATTTTGTCATTTTGTTTCTGAAACTCATTAAATTTCAATAATCTAAAGAAATAATTTGGAACAGAGAGATTTTTAACTGAAAACTCATTCTTTTATTTGCAGCAAACAACTCTGACCAATTTATAACTCTCATCTTTCGTAATATGGACACAGAATGCTCATATGATTATTTATTCGTTTACGATGGAGATTCTTATAATGCGCCACTTCTTGGAAGTTTCAGTGGCAACACTCAACCACAAAATATCACAGCTAAATCTGGATCGGTTTGTTTTCTTTTATTATACGAATTATTTAAGTTGGAGGATTTAGAAAGATTTAAAAAAAAGCATTTAACGCTATTTTGACATCGTCCCAATTTTCCTAAAACAATTGGTCTCAAAATAAATTCTTTGCTTGTTTTAAGTAGGCCTACATAAAGTTGTTGACTAAATACTTCTTCTTTTCCTTATTCTGTAAGCATTGGCGCAACCAGAGAGGGGTTTGAGAGTCAAACTCTTGACTTTTCATTTCTTTGCATTTATTACCCATGAAACCTGCTAAGCATCCTACTTAAGCCAAATCGAGTCCGAGTCCCAAATTTTAAGATTCCAAGTCGAGTCCGGACCTAAACCTAAACTCAAAACTCAAAACTTGTGGTGGTATGCCTGTGTGCACGTGTGTTACTAATTTAATGATATTTAATTTTGTTCAACAATGCATGCTTAATAATTAATTAATTAATGTTTAAAATTGCTCTCTTTAATTTATTATAAATAAAATATATTTCTGCATGACTTTAACTAATTTGTGTTCATGTTCTGTGCTCTGTCGCTTTTTTATTCAAGAAAAATTTTTGAATTTGAATTCGAATTCTCATAGCTGAAGCTGTCTGTCTTTGTAACAAAAAACTAAAAATTATTATAGACCTGAACAAATGGAGATTTTGCCATTGTCGTTTAGACAAAAGAAGTAATTATAAGTAAAAAAAGAACATTTATATATACATGTATGTTTTTTACTTTACTGGTTTTTGATTAATAAGAAAAAGCCTCTCTTTTTATTTATTAAATCGTCCTGTCCAACCTGCTAATTTCTATAGAATATAAATTGTTGACTTAAAACTTAATAAATTTTATTTCGTTTTCAGATGTTGATTCTCCTTTATTCTGACACGAATTATGTGTTGGACGGTGTGCGTGCCGAATTCCTCATTAGCGATTGTCCAAATAATTGCAGCGAGCGCGGCATGTGTGCCGAACACACTTGTGTCTGTGACGAGAATTGGGTAGGGCGAGATTGCAGCCAGAGAGCATGTCCTGACAATTGCGGAAATGAATTCGGGAGGGGCTTTTGCAATGCCTCCAAATGCCAATGCAATCCAGGATATTCAGGACTTGCTTGCAGTCTCGATCGAAAAAGAGACGCCTCTGGAAACAGGCGAGCGAGAAATTAGAAATAATCAAATGAGAGTGGGAATTAATTATTTGTTTCTCTCTTCTATAGTTGGCATTGGGTTGCAAATTCTGAAGCGGGACTTCGGCCGAGAGCAGCTCATTCAGCTATTTATGACGCAGATACGGATGCTCTCTATGTTTTTGGAGGATACGACTTGAATAACGTTTTAGGCGATCTTGCAATATATCGATTCTCAACTAATCGATGGGAAGATGAAAATGGACATCCTCTGGGTAATTTTATTTATTAATTTTGTTGATTTCTTTTATTAATATTTTTTTTTGAAATCGATTGCAGGTCATACTCATTTGGAGAGCGAAGGGTTAAGTCCGCCTGTTTTAGCAGCTCTGCTTAGAAAAGTGGATTCTTCGAATGCTGGCACTGGCTCGACCAGGCCTATTTCGATTTTGAATCAAATTATTTATTCCTTTTAAGAAACAATCCAACGATGACGGAGAATCCCTCAAGAAGCGGCGCCAAATCCTCTTCACTCTCTCGACTTAAGAGGAATCTATTAAAACAGGATTTTTTACGTTTAAAACGAGATTTAGAATATCTAGAGAGTGAGCAGCCTCAAAATACAGGTAAGAATATTTGCAAAAGCCATTCATTCATACAAACAAGCAGAGTGAAATTCCCTCTTTCTTTTTGCCCATTATTATTTATTGATAGCCCCGAAAACAAGAAGCTAGAAGGACCAAATTTGTTTAGAGG
Source organism: Euborellia annulipes (assembly GCA_023213315.1). Taxonomy (NCBI): domain Eukaryota; kingdom Metazoa; phylum Arthropoda; class Insecta; order Dermaptera; family Anisolabididae; genus Euborellia; species Euborellia annulipes. Next base: position 22,693 of record JAKCPI010028948.1, on the reverse strand, counting down.
AGTTTATGTAAAATATATGCTTTTTGAGGATCTCTTGATTTACCCAATGTAATAAAATCTTTTGGGTTGAGAACTTTCCCATTTTCTGAAGTGTTCGAAATAGACTGTCGGAATCAATATGCAACGAATTTATTCGCTTTTGACAGAATAGGGGAATCTAAAAGTGACATCATTATTGATTTTTAACGGAAAAAATATCAATTTGTTTATTTATAAAATTTACTAATTTTAAATTGTGAATATCGAGAACCTCCTAAAAGCCTAGGGGCGTGGGTTCGGATCCCAGGCAATCCTTGTTTATGATGATCAAGTTTTTCGGGCTAAGTGCATTGGGGCCCCAAATAAAGGATAACCCAGGAGAGATAAGTCTCTTGATACAACTCAAAAACCCTCTCTAGGAAACACACTCCATCATCTTACAGTTTAGTGTAAAATTTGTAAATAATTTATTTTGTTTGCTAAGACTCCTTTTTGTTGTTAAATAAATGCCATTATTTTTGCAGAGACAAGTGATTATTCAGAAGAGTCAGTGAATCATTTGAATAAAGAAGGAGAGGAGGACGGAGAAGAGGTTTTATCTCAGCCAACAACTCCTGCACGTCCTGAGCCACGATATGGACATGCAGCTGCACCCTATCTAGGCGGATTCGTCATTTATGGCGGCAAATTATCAAATGGAAAACTTTCCAATGAATTATGGTAACAAAAAAAAAAAAAAAAGAGATTTCGGCATTTTATACTCTTTGAAAAAGCACAAAATTTTACGGCCAAAATTGAAGGGCTTAGTAGAAGATAGTCATAAGCCACAATATATTAGTTTCGAGATATTGACAAATTAAAGTTTAGCTCAAATCATTTATGCCCAATCGCACCGCACAATTTAAGTATAACTTAAAATAAAGTATCAGCAACATGGCAACGTTGTAAATTTTAGTGATATTCTGCTGATTTATTTGTGATTTAATATTATAAGACTTAAACGATACTGTTATTTATTAATAAATATATATTGGGGGTCCTGACATCTTTATTCACGCCATTTGGGTCTTGAAACATGATTTTATTTTCAATCAGAGAACGTGTTATCTTAGCAACGAACGTGGTTAGCAACGGATGACAATGAAAGTTTGTTAAATTTCATACTTAACCCCCAAATATTTAAGCCCTCGATTTCGGGGGCTTAGCAATGACTTAAGCTAAAAAACAATATTGATAATATAATATTAATTAACTAATAATAATACATTTTTTGGATTCGATTTAGATTTTTCTTATAAAAAACATGAACAATATGAACTATATTTTCGAGGATGATCTATATTATATTAGAGGAGGGCCTGTCGGTCCATCCGTCTGTCACGCTCTGACCAACTTCCCGTTGGAATTTTGAAACGAAATTTTCCAGTCTTATATTAGTAGAGCTGTGTTTTTCAATCTTTTTGAATTTACAGGTTGAAAAATTCTGGCGATTCTCTTGGTTCATGACCGACAAAAAGATTGTAAATCAAAAGACTATGTAAGTTATATGATTTTCTCTATTTTGGTACCTATTTCCCTCCTCCATGAAATTATGTTTTTATTATCGTGTAGAACTTTGCCTTTTTCCTTTTGCCGCCTACCCTCCGTGTAGAGCTTCGCCACCCCCTAGGGGTCCCGACCCACAGATTGAAAAACACTGTTATAGAGTGACATATCGTTATTAATATTTATATATAGTAGCCTATATATAAAATTGCTATTAATTAATCAAAAATCATGAAAATTAATATTTTGTTTCTGATTTTCTCATTTTTCTGAAATTAATATTTATAAACAATATGTATTTAATTTAGTTTATGATTATTAAAAAGAAAAAATTATTAAATTAAAAATAAATCACCAGAATATCACTAAAATTTACAACGTTGCCAGGTTGTTGATACTTAATTTTAAGTCATACTTAAAGTGTGCGGTGCGATTGGGCATAAATCAGCCACTTAATTTATAACTTTCGTTATAAAAATGAACACTTGTATGTCTTATAAAACATTAATTCGCCATAGTTTATGATTTAAAAGCATTTATAATGAAGAAGAAAACGAACATGGGCTTATGACTTTATTCACACGAAAAAAATTTGAGGGGGAATACACTTTTATATATCAATAAAAACACAATATCAGAGAATTAATAGGTCCATACATACTTGATTAAAAAAAAACAATATTTTAGTTGAAATTTTAATATTTGAAGGTTTATTGCTTCTAAATCTGTATATTACCTGTCAAAACATTTAAAGAAAACACATTATTTGAGAAAGAATAAAACTTGAGTAAACGTCCTCCAAACCAATAGATATTTAATTCCTAATTGCTTTCGAATTATATTCTATCCCTAATATTAATAGTTCTATTAATTAATTATTCTATCTAATCTTATCAAATCTAACGTTATTGTTAATGCATTTTCATAAAACACGAGTACTTTGTAAAGTGAGTGAAAGATAGTCACAAGCCACAAAGAGATTTTTTTTTTTTTTTTTTTTTAAACATTTACACTTTTTTCTCATTCACACTCACACTCACACACGCATTCACACAGTCTTTTCGGCAACTTAGGCCATTTAAGACTTTAAACGATATCCGTTATTTATAATTATACATATTGGGGTCCAGGCATTCTTATATAAGTCATTTGGTATCCAAATGCCTTATATAAAATAATCGGACTGCCTGGGGTCCGAACCCGCGACGTTTGGTATATGAGGTTAGCTAACCTCTACACCATGCCCCGAGGGCCCACAAAGAGATGTTATGCATATTAAAATATGTCTATACTCTTTGAATGTTATTATTAGAGCTGGAACTGGTGCTTGTTGGGTGCAGGAATCGTAAAAAGAATCTGCACCCCTCTCCTCCTCTCCTCCTTCTAAAGGATATTGAGGGAGAAAGGACCCCTTGGTGTGCCACTGGGGGAACGTGACGGACCAAAGGGAATTTTGTAAAAAATGTGCTTCGCTTACACTGTAGTTTTTTAGACTACAGTGGCTGAAATAAATTTAAAGAGTTTTTAGGGGGATCAAACAATTATTATAGATAATGCAACTCAGCTCGATTAGGAGAGTTATCGCTTCATGCCTGGCGGAGATGATCTTATGAAAATAAATTGAGATATCGTTTATTTAGAAAAAAATGCTATTCAAAAGAAGAAAATATGTGACCAGGGTACACGGCACAGCACTGAGGAAACCTGAAAGAAATTTGATTAAAGGGGAACACACAGAAAAAAACTTAACTGTTTGGGTTGAGAAAAAAATGAATTTAATTAAGAAAGTTTAGCCTCTTTTCTGATTTCATTTAATATGACAATAAAATTAATTTAATTAAAATACTATATTATATCGCTTTTTGTTTTCAAATGATTATTTAATTTTATAAGACGTTATTTTAGTTTTTATGATTTATATATATATTAATGGTTTATTATTATTTAAGAAAATAATAAGATCGATCGCTTCAACAAAAATATTGATCAATATTTAAATAAGGTAGGCGCCATACCTGTACACTGCACACAATATATCACAGGGGAGGAGATTTCGGGGACCGGAGTCGCCACAGCATCCCTGATGATACGGAGAAGAATCAAGCGCAGCAACAGATTTCAGGCGTCTCCTCGCAGGATCTCCACAAGTTGCCGGCTCGATAGAGAGAGCTCAGGCAAAAATCTCACTGGTTCATAATTCAGTGAGCATGGATTCAACATCACCATGGACCAGCAGAATGTTGTTGATAAGGACGTCGAGATGGTTTTGGGGAGCACGATGTGCTCACCTCAGTGGTTCAATGCGAATTCAGTTAGAGCCTAGCCGTGTGTTGGCTTCCAGGGCTCATGTCCAATTAATTAATATTTCAAATTATTTATTTATTTCAATAAAAATAAAATTATTAATTTTCAATAATCACAATTCAATTATTTCTCTTTATATAAAAACATTTCAATTAGAATTTTTTTTAATTTAATTATTAATAAAAATATTTAATGCATTTATAAAAAAATGAATTAAGAAGCGAATCTTTCTTCTTTCATTAAATAAAAAGGGGAGAAATCATTTATTCCCTCATAAATCAGACTTCATTTTAAGCTCCCTTATTCGTAGAAGTCCTTCCCAGATTTCGACCCCATTTTGCTGTGGCTTATGCCTATCTTACTTCTCAAATCTTTACTAGCTGGCCAAGTAGAGAACTTGCACTTATTATGTGCAGCCAACTATTGTAAAATCAAGGAACTTCTTTGTGTGGTATTGAGAGATATTTAAAGAATGCAATGGCATGAATATCTCAAAAATGATAAAATGGTGGCTTATGACTAAAGACCGAACAAAAAAGCATACAAATTTGAAAAAAAAAAAAAATTCAAAACATTATTCAGCTCAAAAAAGCAAAGCTCCTCCCATCATTGAATTTTTTGAAAGAATTTTCAACATAATCAAATTTTTTATATTCAAGGAGATTAAAAACAATTGAATGTTTAGTTGATTTTTTTGCTTCCCTTGCAGGTTCTATAACATTTCTTCGAGCCGATGGTCGCTTCGCGGAGGCTCGTCGTTAATTAAACCCCCTGCATTAACAAGGCACACTCTCACTCTCGCTCACTCTGATTGGATTTATTTATTTGGCGGTGCCCTTGAAGGAGGAGAATTTTCTAGTCGCTTATATCGAATTCGATTGGATTCTGGTATTTTTATTATTTTTCTCTTCATTCTTATTAAAGGCGGCTCCACACGTGACTGCAAACTTGACAAGCATGCATGTGCAATCTTTTTGTACAAGCAAGCATCTGTAGGAGAATTTTGCGCAAGCCGCTTTGTGCTCGATTGAATTTTTATCACAAGGATATTTGCGCAAGCAAAACTCGCCGCCATTTTATAGACGTTTTGACATTGATATTTATATAATATCTATTAATTCATTTAAAATTTCAATTTTAATTTTAATATTTATTATTTCTTGTTATCTTCGAATAAATAACCTTTCGAGTTTGACATTTTTAGGTTTTTTTTTTTTTTTTTTTTTTTTTATTTACGGGATAGCCTTAGGCCATTTCCCACTCTTTCGTACATAAATTAATACAAGAACATTTTACAAATAGCACATATAAGAAAATACACAATATAAAATTACATGTATATCAACCTAGAGAGAATATAAACAACATAGTAGAAAATAGATGTTATAAAAATATCTGTTAATACATATGAATCTAAACTAGGTAAAATCAATATACTTAAAAATACAGATTATGAATATATATACCTATCAAAAGTAGAGGAGTTAGTAATCACATATTAAAACATTTTTAGGTTAATTTTCGGCATAAACTGTTGCATGCTTGTGCCGAAGGGAATTTGTGCATACTGGTACAAAAAGATTGCACATGCAGGATTGTCAAGTTTGCAGTTACCGCCCTAACTGATATACCGTATATAAAAATTGCTTCTTTATTCCTTTAAAGATTTTACCGAGAATTGGGAATTGGTCGTTCCCCGAGGGAGCAAGCAGCTGGATGTTCGAGTTGTGGCGCACTCGACCGTCTACGATCCCCGATCACGATCATTGATTGTCTATGGAGGCGTCGCCCCGGGAGTTCCTCGCTTTTCCAGGCTCTCTGACAACATGTTCGCCTTTCAATTAGACAATCGCCATTGGACCGAGTTGCTTTACCCGAGGGCCGTTCTACGCGACTCCAATATCCCGAGAGAACGCGCCTTCCACACTGCCAACATTATCGGTTTGTTTGTTTGTTTTTATTTTTGAAACCGATTGAATGATTTTTTTGTTTCTTTCTCCTTTTAGGCAATTATTTAGTTTTGTTTGGTGGCTACTCCCACCGACACAAGACAGAGGAGGTTTGTTACGATCGGCATCTTTACCTCTATCATTTAAGATGTCACACGTGGGTGTCGTCTGAAGCTCTTCGTGAAGTCATTCTCGCATCCACGAGACCTTACCCAAAAGGGCAGGGCGTTTTCGCCCATGCAGCTGCCGTCAGAGATCAGCACACGTTGATTATCGTTGGAGGCTATCATGGCAATGTCAATGCTGATTTATTGGCCTATCGGATGCCGGCTGTTTTGGCTGCAAGGGACCCTGAAACCCTCTGCCATAGGTACCGTATATGACACTTTTCTCCTTTTGATAAGTTCATTTGAAAATGCAATTTTTCAGGCATACCTTTCGGGCCAGCTGCACTTCGAATCCTGAATGTGGCTGGTGTACAGTCGATGAGGCCTGTTATGGACGAACAGTTGCCGGAAATTGCACGACCAATTTGTTAACGACCCCTTGTCCCGGCATTTGTGCAGCACTTGGGGATTGCCACGCTTGTTTAGTCCACGCACCTCCTTCCAATTCAATTCCTCCTGACCAGAACACTCAGGATACGATTTCTGTCGCTGACAAACTGCGACTCGGTCAATGTGCTTGGTGCGTCCAGAATGCCAGATGCCACCCAAAAGATGGTAATTGATTCTTCGTCGAGGAGGTTATAATCTGCGTAATAACGGTTGATTTTCTTCTAGATAATTATGGCGTTTGTGGAATTTGGGAGGATACTCCGTCGCAAGCAGCTGGCTATTGGGGGACAAAGGGCACCGAAGTCACTCAAGCGTCACAATGCCGGCTTCTCGACCGACGTCCGGGATTAACTTTCTTAAAATATAAACATCCAGCTAACTTCTCTCATCCAGACTCGGTACGTCAATTTTCTTCTTTCTTTGTTCATGTTGAAGCACTTTTCCGATTCTCCAGGTGGAAAAATTTCAACAATTAAGGAAAGGGGACCTCAAGCTCCCTTCCAAATGTATATAGCCTTTTATCTATATATATATGCATATTTTCGTTAAAGAAAGGGCGTTGCATAAACAAAAGAGAAGAAGATTTTAAAAGGCGAAATATTTAGAGACACATACGGAGAAATAATTTCCTCCTTTGCGTTCTTCACTTTCCCTTTTCACTCTTAAGTATTGAAATAATAACAATAATAGCAATTACATTTTATTGAATTCAAATATACGGAAGAAGTTGGGAGAGGGGGGAGGCGATTCCCAACGAGAATTACATATGTATATGCGCCTCTACTTTGTTCTCTTCTTTGTGTAAACTGAGTGGAAGTATTTAGAACCTTTACCTCTGTATTAAGACATTCTTTTTATTCTAGGTTTCCATAATAAATGCAACGACTGCAGATTTCAATATTCTGGACTTTTTGACCCGCCAAGAGCAACAAGCGGCTCTTTCTTCATCAAATGACAGATCGTTTGGTGATTTAATGGCCCGATTAGTTGGCTCGTTACGTCCTCCTGAAGCCTGGAAAGGACAGAATGAAGTCTTACGTGTTTGTGCCAGTTACGCGGCTACAAAACTACGCCTCGCTAAACTACAAGACCAACCTGAAAATATTCCCACCAATCTGGTAATTAAAGCCTCTCTTTTAACTCTTTGGTCTATTCAAACTGTAGAAAGGTTAATTACTTTTTTTTTTTAACATCAATTAGCACCAAATCTTTTGACAGTTAACCTAAAAAAACTTTAACGCAATACTCCCTTTCAAGAATCTCAGTGCCGAAAAAACTTTATTTCTAATGTCATTTTATTAAATATCTTCGATATGGAAATGATTCTTTTAATTTAAGATTATTTTTGGCTAAAAAAAAAAAGCTGAGGCCAAAGTCCAAAATGTTCTTGTTCGTTGCAATAAAGCTATTTAATTAAATATATAGAAATAAAAGATGATGATTAATGCCAATGTGTTTATTATTTCTAGTAATAGCAATCTTGAAAGTCTAAATCAATTTATCAAAATGATATTTACACTGAGATTGCGATAAAGAAGAGAAAATTCATTTTACTTTAACATTGTTGTTGTTGTAGAAATTGGTAGCCGAATTGACCGCCGAGCAATCGCGTTGTAAGGAGGCCTCTTGGCCAGATCAAGACAAGCAGCAAGTGTTTCTTGAATCGGACCGATTCTTTGTGGATCTTATAGCAAGAAAGAATGTCTCTCACAATCCCTATCAGCATAGCAAAATGGAATTGCAACATAGCAAAACACATGAAAACTCAAAGGTAAATGCGCATCTCTTGACAAAAAGAAATTCAAACTCATTTGCATAGCTCCTAATAATATAGCATTTCGTTCTTGGCAAAAAAACTCTTTCTATGTCTGATAATGGCATAAAAAAGGATCTTTTTTCTTTATTTTTGGCCTTTGACCTTGGTCATTCAGGCCCGAATCTTTACAATACATCTTACAAAAAACATGATACAAAAAAAACTACAAAAATGAATAGTTATTAATAGTATAAAAAAAAAAAACATTTATATAAAAAGAAAATATTACAAATAAATGGCTATAAAGAACACTTAACAAAAGAAAAAGTAAAAAAATGAATAGTAAAAAAAGACCGTACAAACAAAATAATTCTCAATAACATTTATATCAAGAATATAATCAAAAGACTGTTCTAGCCTATAGAGTGATTTCTGAGGCTGAAGAGGCTTAAGTCTTGAAGGTCTTTTGGTTGCAGAGATTTTAGGAACTCCACTACTTTGTGGGAAAAAGGATTTATATTTTAGGATTTTTTTTTTTTTTAATTTTATAATTTTGATATTAGCCTTATTATATATATATATTTATATACGATCTACATCTCGTTGTAATTAGGTTCAGGAAGATGTGTGGCAAGTGATCTTTGTACTCGTTGTTTATGTTCAATAGAAAGAGAGAGAGAGAGACAGAGGGGTTAACTCATCGCTTTTATTAGTAAATATCTAATTAAAAATTAAAATAATTATTATTTTTTATTTTTTTTTTAACTCGCACTTTTTTCCCATTCACACTCACATACACGCAGTCTTTTCGGCAAATCAGGCCATATAAGACTTGATACGATAACCGTTATTATGAAAATATATATATTGGGGGTCCAGGCATTCTTATTTAAGCCATTTGATATCCAAACGGCTTAAATAAAATCATCGGACTGCCTGGAATCCGAACCCTCGATCCTTGGTATACAAGCTATCAACTACGCCAAGCCCGAGGGCAACATTAATGTTGAAATATGTAATAAAGTAAAATAGCGATAAAAAACAATTTATTATTGTAGTATTTGTTGTAATTAAAGCCTCTAAAAATCATGTTTGAAAATAAATTCATTTAGATTTGACAAAATGAAATCTTTTTTGTTGATAAAATTGATGTTTTTCTTTTGGGTCCGAGAACGATTTATCCTAAAAGGAAAATTAGTGCTTTTCCTCTAGGAATCTAAAAATTCTTTTTTTTTTATAATCTCATTGTATTTGATAATAAAGAGAGAAGAAATGAGTTTGAATATTTAATAATTAATTACGACCGAATAAATGGTTTGATTGATTTGTTTGTTATTTAGGTGTTCACATTTGAATATTTAGAACCCTATGCCAATGGCTCGTGCTCCTCTTATACTAATTGTCTTCAATGTCTCGCCGATTCACTCTGTGGCTGGTGTGAAGCTAATTTTCAATGCTACGCTAGAGATTTAGACGAGACTGTTGTTTGTAAGCCTGAAGCCACCTCTCTTGCCGATCCTAATGACCTCTGGCAATATTTAACATTGGTGCCTGCGCATTGTCCCAATTGCTCAAATTACATCTCCTGTGAGTCGTGTGCCCAATCAGGCCTATGCGAGTGGCGAGCGAACGATCTTCTCTGTGTCCGCCGGGGAAGGTAACTTGTTTATTTTATTTTATTTATTATTCAATCAAATGGATAGAAGACTTAAAATTAAATTCATATGAATTTTACTTTACTCTTGTAAAGATATAATTATCTTAAGCCATGGTAACAAAATATAAATATAAATTTAAATGTACCGTACTAAATATATCTCAACTAAAAAAAATCTGGTGTGACAAGCACAGAACACAACTTTTGATTACCGAAGGTAAGAGAAAATTGTGTGCTGTGCGACCAGTCACACCAGATTTTTAATTAATTATGTCACCCTGGACATTGGTGCTGTCTGAGTCTAGTATTGTTGAATTCATTCTTTTGAAAATGTTGATTATTCTTTGAAAGTGTTGAGCTTGTTTTTGTTTGGACAGGACGGTGGGTCGAACGGCTGTCCAAGATCCAAGTGGATGTCCGACGCCATGCCATGCAAGAGGCAACTGTTCCCAATGCCTTGCCGAGTCGGGTCGATGTGTTTGGTGCGAATCCCTCGCTGAATGCTTCTCTTTTCATGTCTATACAACTGAATATCAATTTGGCTTGTGCCGTGAATGGCTCGATCATCCCCGATCGAATTCCTCAGCGATCATCTCAGAACCTCCAGGTTTATTTCTGCTCGTATTTCACCTTCTTTAGTTCGAATTCACATCTGAATTTCTTTTGCAGGTGAATGCAAAACATGCGAAGTGCATACAAATTGTTCTTCATGTCTTCGTACTCTGGGTTGTGGCTGGTGTTATAATCTCGATGATCCCATCAATGGCACTTGCGTCTCTGGCGATTTCAACCACCCATCAGGAGGTATTGACACCAAATTTGTAACCTTATGCTAGAGATAGATAGATAGAATCTCAATAATTCTTACAAAAACCACAAAATCGTTCACGTGAATTCGGAGGCTTAGACCTTGGTCGAAATGTCTTCAGTGAAGGCAATTTTAATAAAATAATTGCCTGTATAATTTCTGTTTATATTACTTTGTTCACAATTCTAAGATCTTATTTTTCTTTTCTTTAGAAACTTGTCAAGATGTACTAAGCCGTAGCCTGGGCGATGATAGTCTCTGGACGCCATCCTCTGCCCAATGGGCCTATGCTCAATGTCCTGACGTGAATGAATGTGCCATCGGTTTACACGACTGCCACGAATTCGCTCATTGTATCAACACCAACGGGTCCTACAATTGCACTTGCCGCCGAGGCTTTGAAGGCGACGGCAAGCACACATGTGCACGCACCTGTTATAAGCCTTGCGTCAACGGCTTCTGTACGGGGGATCCAGAATACAAATGCAAATGCAATTTGGGTTGGACAGGAGACGATTGTTCTATCAATTGTGGATGCCACAATCATTCTAATTGCCATCTGGGAATTGGCATCTGCGACGAGTGTCAGGAATGGACGCAGGCGAGTAGCCTCGAAATTTCTATTTCGAATTTAATTTCTCCTTTATCTAAAATAAAAATGAATGTTTACAGGGTGAACATTGCGAGGAATGCCGTCCTGGGAGTTATGGCAACGCGACGACAGGCCACTGCCATGTATGTAACTGCAACGAGCACGGCTCCGAGGCAAAGGGCATCTGTGACAGGCAGTTGGGACACTGCTTCTGCCAAGACAACACCGAGGGCAAAAATTGTGACAAATGCCAACCTGGCTATTATGGAGATCCTCGTTCAGGTGGCATGTGCTACGCTGAGTGCAAAGCACGCTATGTCCTCTCAGGCATTGAGTCACAAGGACTTGGTAAGTGCAACGTCTAACTCCCTCCTTTTCCCTCTCCTCATCAATATAATTGATTTGATTTTATACTTAGGGAGCCGAGTTTCAACTTCTCTGGGCATTACGCCTTCATCTTCAGTGCGAGAATGCCTTTGGCTTGTGATGCCCTCATCCAATTCCTCCAATATTACCAACTCTCTAATATCGCCAAATCCTGTCATTGAGTTGACCATTCACGACGACATCGCCATCGATTGCCAACAAAATGCCATTTACGTCTATGACGGAATTCCAGATTTTGTCTCATCCAAAGATTCGCATCACACTTCACTCTTGGGTGTTTTCTGTTCCAAATTGCAACCTTACCCGACAACCATCGAAGCCAAATCAGGTAACATCTTCATCCCCTCTCCAAATTGTATTAATATTTGATATCCGATTCCTTCCTTTCAGGGGGTCTAACTGTTTACTACAAACAAACTGGCTGGTCAAATGGCTTCAACGCCTCCTACAACATCTACACCTGCCCTCCTCCTTCGGCATCGTCGTCGAATATTTCATCGACCTGCAAATCTTCAAAGTTGCGTAAATGCAACGACGAAAGATGCAGTTGCTTAGATGGCCGGTCGGGACCCAACTGCCTTCTCTTGCAATGTCCATCCAATTGCTCTGCTCACCTTCAGCAAGGCTTCTGCGACAAAGTCAGCCTCACTTTTCCTTTTCCTTTTCCTTTGCCAACAAGACATTAACAAAACCTTTTTTAGGTCTATGGACGATGCAATTGTGAGCCTGGCTGGGGAGGCGAGGATTGCTCGACTCGGCTGATGAAGCATCATCTCGTTTATACGACACTCTTGGACACGGACCGTCTCTCTGATTCCGTTGATCACCTCCGAAAAATGTTACCTCGCTTTGGACACACCCTCGTTGCAGATCGGCGACATTCCTTGTGGATGTTTGGCGGATATTCACTTTCTAATGGTGCGTGTCGAGGCCTATGAGAAAGGAAATCTTTTCATGTTTCATTAAACGTTTTCTCTTTTTGCTTTTCTTTTAGGTCCATTGAATGACATCCGTCAATTCGAGACGAATAACAACACGTGGGTGTCTGTGACAGTTGATTCCTCCTCTTCGACTTCCCACTCGAGTCCAAAATCTCCGTCTGACTTGCCCTCTTTGTCAGCCCTCTCTTCAACCGACGGGGAGAATTCAAATCCTGATCAGAATCATCAAGAGGCAGATGACACCTCGTTGCCTCGGGGTCGATATTTCCATGCCTCCGAAATGGAGCATTCTAGGAGACATTTCTATGTCCATGGAGGTTTCGGTTCTGGAGCAGAGACTCTTTCAGATTTCTGGAGATTCAGTTTACACGACCATCGATGGACTCACATACAAGTGATTAAAATTATTCCCATTTCTACGTTCTGCAATTATTCTAATATTCTAATGTTTGCTTTTTTCTTTGCTAGAGGGCGGTCGACCCCGGGCCTGTTGCCGGACACACTTTGACATTTTATCGAGACGAAGACCGTGAAGTTCTCATTCTGATTGGAGGATTTTCGCCCTTTGATGGCTTTCTAGAAAATATTTGGAGTTTTGATCTTAAATTCGATGAGTGGATAATATTAAACGCCACTGGCGATGGACCGGGAGGTAACAGCCTTTACAAAAGTTATATTTTGGCTCTTTTGATCAAAATTCGTTGGCGCAATTATCTGAAGGGACTTAAGGAGGGAGGGCACATTGAATCTTTAGTCCGAAACTACTGAGGCATTTTAAAGTTTTTTTATGCCGTTTTTGTTTTTTTTTTTTAATGATTTAAATTCGTGAGCATTTTACATATTATTATTATTATTATTTGAAGTCCCTATCGGGATCCCCGTTTATTTACCCGAGGTGATTAAGTTCACGAAGACACACACCTCAAACCCAACCGGCCTCTGGCCGTAGCCATCTACCGGCACCCCGTGAATTTACATTGTATTTCCTATCTCTAACTCCTCCTGCTTTCGTTTCTATCTAGTGAACTAATCCTTAGTTCTGGTTCCTTTTATCCAACCTTTTCTATGCTAAGGAGGATGTCCCTCAGCACTGGCATGCAGCCTACTCCTTTCGAAGAATGCATCACTGAGAGGGAACCTTCTTTACGTCTCTTCCACAGGACAGGATGTCACAGCAACTCCCTCTCCTCGCGGAGTTGCCTGGGGGCTATTGTGGAGAGATCCAATATTCCAATGTGCCTGCTTGAGGATTTGTTTACCTTAAATAAATATTTTTATTTATTGAAAAATCCCGCACTCCCAGGGTTTGAACAGGGATCCTCTTTGTAGAAGCCGACACCATAGTCCGCTATGCCAGCGAGCCCCCTAGCATTTTACATAATACAATGCTTCTTTTTTATTAAGATTAAATAAAAAATTTTTTTTTTTTATATTTGTATTGATAGAATATGCAAAAAACGTTCTATTATAAAAATTGTATTTTTTTTTTTTATCTAAAAAAAAAAAAAAAAAATGTAAAAATGATTAATATCCAATCTAGAATAATTAAATCAAGTGGGGACGAAATCAAAAATAAATTTCGTATCTATTTAAAAATTAACGGCCAAATAGTTGAGCACTCTTGCAAAAGATAGCAGGCTAGTCTAACAGCCGGCATTATCAGATCACTGATAAGCATAAATTCATATATTTTTATGCTGTTATAAATGATATATATATATACATATAATGATATTTATAAATTATTATTTATCAAAAGATGAACGAAAATCAAACAAATATGATATATGAGATTAAATATAGTCCTACCATCCTGCCATCTGTTGGCAAATTTTCGTAATAGTTGGGCTTTTTAAGACCCCTAACACCATCTTATCGGCAAAAACATGCGAACAGCTTTGCCTCCTGAAGCGCCTTTATATTTTTTTTCTAATTTAATTTTTAAGCATTAGATAGATAAATGTGTGGTGCAGTTGAGAAATTAAATCACAAGTTAGAGATAATGCTCAGGCCAATTTATTTGAGATATATCTTGACATTTCACAGTCGAAGAACTTTATAATTTAACATTGCATTGCATAGTGGTATTTGCATTTCAATTTCGGTACTCTTTGGTCTGATGAGATTTTTTTTTTAGGTATCTACGGCCATTCCACCGTCTATCATCCCCCGTCAAAGAGCTTATACGTCTTCGGCGGGATCACTTATCTGAGTCCAGTTTATTCGTCCCAACTGTTTGTCCTTCACATGCCGACGCAGAGGTGGTCCACGTTGCCAGCTCTTCACAACACGGGCCTCGTAAGCCAAGAAGCATTCATTCATTCATTCACAGAAGCAATTATAAAATTAATGTAAATTGTAATTTTTAGCCTGGCGGGAGATTTTTACATGCCGCAGTTACAAGCGACGAGTATATGCTCGTTTTTGGTGGACTTACGGAGCCTAGAAACGCCACCGATTCATTTTTGGCTTATGATTACGCCTGCGGCCATTGGGTCCTGCTCCAGACAAAAGGTAATTCAGCAATTTGGCTCTTTTTCTCTGTCAATTATCCCACCCAATGCTACATATACACGGAACACAAGGGAGGCATCGTCCCAGCATCCCTATGCAGTTCAGATCACGACTAACAGAACAAGTCAATTCCAATCTTCCTTTGTCTCGTGATTGGAACAAACTCCCTGCGTCTATCTTCCCCACAACCTACAATCTTCAGACTCAACAGGCATCTTCTCAGTTACCGCAGTTGAGTTCCCCTTTTGTTTTTATTTTCTTCCTGGCTGCATATGACCACTGGTCTTTATAGGTCTTCGGACCTTATGCACCCATTCCAACAAAAAAAAAATTTGAGATATTCATACCATTGCATTCTTTAAATATTCTTTTTTAATACCACACAAAGAAGTTCCTTGATTTTAAATACAATAGTTGGCTGCATGTATAATTTATAATAAGTGGAAATGAGAGACATTTCTCCCAATGGCTAAAATTAATTAGAGATGATTCATCTCTCGGGCACAGAGATCATAGAATTTTGTATGAAGCAAATAAATCCTGGTTCAATCACTTGTGTGTATAATTCCCAATAACTGAAGATGGCCAAATAAATTCATGCCGAAACGTCTTATTCTGGGAGTTTTATTGAACCTCGAGCATTCCATTTTGGCTGAAATCTCCCTTGTCGGTGAATTTTTACTTTCTTTTACCTACAGTATATGCAGTAATAGAAGATGGTCTGCCTGTCTGCCTGTGAGTGTGATCCAAACGAAAAAGAGCAGTTACAAAATCTGGTCTGACAGCCCATCACACAATTTTCGATTAGCAAGTTTTGTTCTTTCCGTCACATGATTTCTTTTTTAATTATATCAATTATTTTTTTCTAAATTTTATAATGCACTATTTACTATTTAAATTGATTGTCTGCTCTTTACTTTTTAGATGTGGACACGGTGGGGGAACCTCCTTCTCCAACCCATGCTCATACGATGGCCTATGATTTCGATTCCGGGATGGCGTATATCTCCTCTGGATTCGATGGCCGCCCCCGGGGATGGCTCACCAGAGTCTCCGTGCCACGCGACCTGTGCACTCTCTGGCGGGGCAAAGAGCGATGCCGTTCAGCTCTTGGATGCTCTTATTGTGCTGTCTATATCAAGGACATTGATGACGACGATGACGATAAACTTGATGCCAAACCTATTTACGAAGAATGTTATAATAATGCCGATGTTAATGCTCAAGGGTGAGTGAATCTCTCTTCGTTTTTGTTTCTAATTTCTCACTCAATGTCTTGCTTTGAAGGTGTTCGGGAATGGAAGGCACAGTGCGAACGAATGTCGGGACGCAATGCAATTCAACTTTATTTCGTCAGAGAAGTTGTGACGTGACCACATGTGCAGAATGCCTTGCTCGGTGGCCTGTCTACCCCGACTCGACAGCTGCTTGTAAATGGACTCGACCAGGACGTTGCTTGCCTATTGATGACGAGGACGAGCCTGTCGAATGTCCCGACCTCACTGGCTGTACATCGGCAACCGATTGTCAACATTGCCAAGTACATAGATACTTTGCTTTTTACGATTTTTCTCTTTTTAATCTCGAATGGATTGCAGGCCCTTCATAATTGCGTCTGGCTTCAACGAGGAGGACGATGTGTCCCCGAAAGTACAGTGACATCCAAAGAAATCGTGGAAACTTGTCCAAGACGTTGCATCGAATATACTGATTGCCGAAGTTGTCTAACAGCCAGAGACACAGATTGTCGATGGAGCACAACTCTCAACCAGGTGAGGCCGATCTTTGATTCTTTCTGCACTCTTTCTATTTCTATTTTTTCCCTCTCCTTTTAGTGCATTTCTTCGTTTATCCAACCGATGATTTGCACCGGTGGCGTTTGCGGTCTTGTCTTGACTCGCACCTCAGCCGATCATTGTCCCGTGCAATGCCTCTCATTCCGTCAATGTTCGACGTGTCTGCAAAACACTCGGTGTGGCTGGTGCGCTCTAAAGGACGGCCCCCTCACAGGCGAGGGAGTTTGCACTGAGGGCTCGATGGATGCGCCAATTCTACGAGCGGGCTTTAAAGGAGACATGGAACTCTGCCCGGCACTCTACACAGAGCACATTTTAAAGACTTCAAATGGTCAGTTGCCTCTTTTCTTTTCTCCTTTCTCCTGTCAATGACGGCTTTTTTTTTTTATTCATTTTCAGCTTCAAATGTCAATGAATGGGAAACACTGGACGCCTCGTCATTTGATTGGAAATACATTTCCTGCCCTGCTGAGAACGAATGTCTCAATAAGCATCACACGTGCCATCCGAAAAGCGAGCAATGCGTCGACGAACTCAACGGCTTCATGTGCCAATGCGCTCACGGATATCGTCCTGCCAAAGAGTCAGTACACTCACTCACCTTTTCCCTTTTCTCTTCCTATTGTTTGTTCTACGTTTGTTTTGTTGTTTCAGTGGGTCTGGTTGTGAGGCTCACTGCTCACAGGGCTGTGTTCGTGGCCATTGTGTGAATCCCGACGAGTGCCAGTGTGATTTCGGCTACGTGGGTGCCAACTGTTCGATTCAATGTTTATGTCACGGTCACAGTGAATGCGAGGGTCCTGACAAATTGGATCTCTGTCTCTCTTGCCAGAACCACACAATGGGCAAGCAATGCGACAAATGCATGCTTGGGTACGTAGGGGATCCGATTGGTGGACACCCCTGCATCCCTTGCCAGGATTATTGCTATGGACACACAGACAAGTGCAAGACGGATTTCAATACCACGGTAATCTGCTCAAGTCGCAATTCTCTCTTTGCTTCGGATTTGATTTTGATTTTTCCTTTTTAGTCCAATCTTCCTGACATTTCTTTGAATAATTTCCACAAATCGTTGGCAAAATGCATCGACTGCGGCAACCTGACAAGAGGAGACCGATGTGAGACTTGCGTCGAGGGGCATTTCAGAGGAACTGAAGAATTAAAGGAGCCTTGCAGGCCGTATGTCACCTTGCTTCTCTTTTTCCCCTATAATGTAGATAATTTATTATTTTTAAAAACTCTTAATTGTTATATTGTTGACAGTCTGGAAGCTGTTTTGGCCATCACCGGACCTTTTTTATATTCATTCACCTTTATATAATATATAAAAGGAACCGAAGCATTCAACGGACGCCTCTCACTTTAATTTAATTCGCGGATATTTCGACCGGTATCACGCCTGGTCATCAACTGTGCAAAAAAAACTACATGCAAATAAGCAAAAATTAATACATATATAATAGAGACCATTTTTTGGAGCGCCCGTGTCAATCAATAAGTTAAAAAATATTTTTTTAAATATTATTTATTGGCACGGGCCCTCCAACAAATCATCCAAGTTTAAAAATGGAATGTAAAATCTATTATATGTAATTTGTTTATTTTCATAAAGTTTTTTTTGATGACCAGCGTGATGCCGGTCGAAATATCTGCGAATTAAATTGTTGTGAGAGGCGTCCGTTATGTGCTGGTTTTATTCTCCGGTTCCTTCTATATGGAAATGATCGAGCGAAAAATTCTAATCACCTTTTATATATTGAGAGATCAGGTTGTTTTTATTTAAGGTCTTTTTCGGCATCTAAGGCCATTTAGACCCCGTCCTCTATGTATTTATTTCAATTGGTTGGTAGCCAACTCAACTTAAATAAATTTTTTTCGCAAGGGACGGGACCCTTGCTAAAAATGGTACAATGGCCATCATACTAACCATTACACCGAGGCCCCAGGGCTTTCAGATTTTTTTAAAATTTATTTCATTTCCAAAAAGCATAGCATAACTAAGCATTATTTTCCTTATTTACGGCTAAATCCCGTTTAACATTTATTCTAGTCTTTATTTTCTTAAACAATATTTATTTTTGTTAACCCTTGGCTTACTCCAGATGCCAATGTCACGGGCACGGAGACCGCTGTGATCCAGTGACTGGGGAGAAATGCAATTGCGGCAACAACACAGAGTCTGAAATGAATTGCGTTTCTGCCAATTCAATCAACTCGCTAGTCGAGGAGGCGGTTGTCGCCAGAGGCAGCATCCCGTCCACAACGGTCCAGCAATGCTGGCAAGTGCAGTGCAGCAAATGCAGGGAATCGTACAACGGGCAGCCAATCAACGGCCACCAATGCTATAAACAAATCATGGTCGATAATAAATATTGCTTTGATACCAAACAACTGGGTAATGTTTCCATTTTTGTTTTTATTTTTATTTTCTTTTGAACAAAGGATATTAATTTGATTCTTGTTTCCAGAAGAATGCAAAAACAAACCTCATCCTTTGCAAGCGGGTCGCACAGTGTTCTTTTCTCTGCAGCCTCGTTTCACAAATGTCGATATGCGCTTGATCATCGATGTGACCCAAGGCGCTCTCGATCTCTACCTGGCCCCGAACGAGGATGTGATGATCGTCAAGATGAACTCGTCTATGTTTGGAGCGCACACGATTGAAGTGGACCAGCGCTCTTACAGGCTCATTAAATGGCACCAACCGGAAGATGCCTCCGCTCCATATTTCGAAGGCCAACCCTCACGAACAATCTCCCCTCATGAGCGAAACGGCACGGGCACGGGCACGGGCACACTCTCCTCGCCCTCGTACCCAGATGTCAAGGTTTTTATTTTTTATTTTTATTTTTTTGAATTCTCTTCTATTTATTCCTCCTTTTTTTTTTAGGGTTTAATTCACCTCTCGCGTGAAAGTCGAGGTCTGACAACTTTTGTGACCGTCCCTCATGTGGATACATATTTAGAAGTGAAAAACATCCGCAATCGTTTGGTGTTGATTCTGCCTCAAGATCGGCTCAATCTCGCCTTGACTCGATTCCATATCGCATTGCGGGCGGCTCTCCCCCGGCCCTGCAGCTTACGGGCAAATCTTTTTCCGCCAGGACCAACTCCATATTGATCTGTTCGTCTTCTTCTCTGTCTTCTTCTCTTGCTTTTTCCTCTTCCTTGCTGCCTGCGTCGTCGCTTGGAAGGCGAAACAAGCAGCAGATGTTAGACGTGCTCGAAGAAGGTCAGTCAATCTGCCCAATTTGCTTTTGACCTTGAACTGTTCTATTTCAATTTCTTCTCAGGCATGTTGTGGAGATGCTGCATATGGCGAAGCGGCCCTTTGCTGCCGTCACTCTCCTATTGGAATCAATCTCTTCACGTTATTCGGACGATGGCGACGTCATTACCCCTGGGTCAGGGGTAATTCATCAGCAACAGCATCCAATCTCAGTGGGAACTTCTCCTCATCGACGGAAACAATTCTCTCGATTCAAATCACAAGGATCATCGCCTATAGGTAAATTTTATTTCATCTTTCCTTTTTTAAGGGTTTTCTCGCGAGAAAGTCGTGATAGAACATTATATATTTCAATCTATATGTATTTATCGTTACACTAATTGTAAGTATCGAAATACTTATCTCAAGTTTTATAACGATAAATAAATAAATATATATTTATGCGAAGATAAGTTTTCTAGGGTGAAGTCGCGTGTGATGTAGAGATTTACTCGACGTTTCGGCTCTCCTTTTGGAGCCATTTTCAAGAGTATGGGATTAGGGGGAAAAAAGGACTCCAAACGTCGAGTAAATCTCAACATCCCATGCGACAGAACCCGAGAAAACTTGTCTTCGCATACATCCGGTCGCGGAAACCTTCCAGAATATATATATATATCGAGGAGGCTCGTGGCTAATCGAATCTAGAGTTGCTATACAACTCGGGTTCAAATCCCACTTGCCGTGAAAATTTTCAAACATTGCCAATGTCTCCTCCGTCTCTCTGTAATTGGAGTTAATTAAACTCTGTTGAGAGACGTGGAAATTAAACAAAAAAAAATAAATAAAAAATAATATATTGAAACTTATCAGCAAGTAATTTTTCAAAACCGATGTGTCTTTCCTTAGTCTGTTTCACTAGTTCTTAGGACAAAAATAATAAATTTATTAAGAATTCATTCTGAGTATTTTAACCAAAACAAAGATGTATAATAACCTACAGAATTTATCTTATTACCAATACTATTCTCTCTGACATTTCATTATTTATAATCTTTTCAGTCTCTTAAAACTTTGGGCCGTATCTGTCAACCAAAATAAATATTTTTGTTCTAAGAACAAGCCAAACAGACTGAGGAAAGAAACATCGGTTTTAAAAATTTAATGTTCACCATTGGACATCTTCTAATTAATATCAGCAAGTATTTTTGATTAATTTGAATTAATAATCCCACATGAGCATTTACCTGGTTCCAAATTCGGTAGAGAACACCCAGAAATATTGCAGATGATATAAAGAATGAATTGTTTAATTTCTCCTTGTAAAGGAGAAGTTCGTCCGGTGGCTGTCGAGCCGACTGACGATGGAGTGGCTGCAGTCGGCACAGTGTTCGTTCAACTTCCTGGAGGAAGAGAGGCTCCCGTCCGATTGGCTCTTGCCTCTTCGCTTATCCTCCTTGCGAGAGTTTACCCTTTGAACGGACGAGCGTTTCTTCGAAGGCGTAGCAGCCACCAAGCAGTGCAGGCGGCGCAAGCAGCGATCGCTCCATCTTAGCATATGCCCTTAAAGCTCCTCGTTCTTCTTATCTTCGTCATTGAAACGCTATTAACTGTTTTGTTGGGTTATATCACAAAATATCAAGAGATACTCATGGAAGATATTCAGGAGATTGAATAGATCAGCATTTTTTATTTCGACTAGCATAAGATGACCGACTTGGTCATCTTCAAAATAAAATGGAGGGTGCATAAATATTAATAGTTTTGACACGTGCGTTAAGTCGAAATAAAATGATGTGGGAGATGGCCATCCGTTTAAAGCTGTTTCTCCAGATATTCCTTATGCGCGATAATTTCCTATTAATATAAAAGCCCCCGCCCCCTTACCTCTTTGCCTCTTTTGTTATTTATTTTTAAAGACTGGGAAAGAAAAAAAGATTATTTTTAAATGATTGAGGAGAGAGTGTTGATATATATATATATATAAATTAAATAAAAAAGGATTAATTCTTTCTTTTCAATGTACAAGAAAGTTTCAATCCTTAGAGCCTGAAAAGTTAAATAAATCACAATCATCTATTTATATAATATTTATTTGGGTTCACAAACATTCGAGTATTGGCTTTAAAATGAATCTCTTATAAAATATTTTGTATTTATTAAAAGTGTTTATTATTTTTACATTTTGAATAAAGTGTTAGTCCTTTGCATAATGAGTATTTTTTATTATTAAATTTGATGGATATACACGTTTGAGGTCCCTTGAATCCAAAAAAGTGGTATTCGCAACATGGCCTGTCTGTCTGTCTGTGAACAAAATATCTCAAGAACCAAAAGAGCTAGGAAATTGAACAATTTTTTAAAAATATATAAATAATTAATTAAAGGAGATATGGAAGCAGAGGCAGCCAAAAATAAAATACTCTGAATGCTTAACCAATCAGCCGGAGACGTTTCGTTATATAGATATATTTGAAACTCACACAAACAACCATCAAATTCATCAAAGCCCAATTTTCATTATATACATACGTGAACAATAGTATTCTATTTTGCAACAATGTATATTAATTTTCACCTGACTAACTCTGAGCATAAATATACCAATTAATGGACTGAAGATGGTTTATAGTAAATAGACCGAAACGTCTCCGGCTGATTGGTTAAGCATTCAGAGTATTTTATTTTTGGCTGCCT
>JAKCPI010028947.1:0-26229 GCA_023213315.1 Euborellia annulipes | reverse complement strand
CCTGGCGAAATGAGCATTTCTAATTTGATAATATTATAAACTGTAAATCAAATTAACCCTATGTATTGGACTCCAATAAAATCCCACTACTTTGCCACGTATGACTAATGGCAAGACTCAATAGATAAGCTGAGCAAATATTCTTTCTTGTCAATTGAATTTTTATACGGTGTTTTTTAAATATTATTTTACTATAAGTATTTTTATGGCACTAATATTTTATTTGATTTTTTTATAAACGAATCTTTTACGAGCGTTGTTAAATTTTTTTTTAACAACTTATTTATATGTTAAACAAACAGACATTGAGTCCTAATAAATATCTGCCATGGTGGTAGCATAAATTAGTTACTGCTTAGAGGATCGTCAAGAAAAAAGATTTTTGGTTAATTGCTCCAGAGACTTTCTAAACCGGACCATTTACACATATAATCTAAGATAATAAATTATGATAATCAGTAGTATAGGCCTATATGATAAAAAAGATTTCCAGACTCGCTGGATTGAAAAACAAAATTTGTTTGAATTTTCAATTCCAATTTTAATGATTTCAGACTAACCAAATTTGAAGAGATTTTATATCTTTATATATGACTTAAAATTTGACTGTACCCATAATAAATATACAAAATTAAAAAAATAGAATTTACATACCCCTGTAGATAGGCAACCAAATGTACAAATTTATATAATTATCTTGATTCTGAGATGAAGGATATTTTATCTTGAAGACCTGGATAAGCCGATGAAGTAACTGCGGCTCATCTGAGTCTTCGAGGTACAAATTGATATTAAACTAGCAGCGTGGCCCGCCTTAGGAGCATGACTGCGTCCTCGTCTTTTCTAACTTTTTTTTTGTGATAGAAGCCTCTCTTCAATATAATTTTTTTTCCGCATTAATTTTATATGTATATAAGAATATATTTAAATACAAGCGGTAAAGCCCTCATTCGGACCTTTCCCCCTGGACCCCCTGACCTTCGGCTAGCAAATGCATCAAATTTATTCTTGCTCACTGTTTAAGAAATTTTGCAATTGCTTGCCTTCGGCGAGCAAATGCGAATTTTTAAATTTTCAAATTTCCCTCTCTGACTTAAAGTTTTAAATTTCCGTCTCCCGCTCTACTTCCTGTAACTCTAGCAAATCGCATACACACAGGGACAGGAAGTCAGGGGCTTTATATTATAGTATGGATGATTAAATCAAACCTCCAAAAGGGTGTATTCTGATTTATTTTTGAAGATCTATATAAATAAGGGTGTGTGTGTGTTTTTTCGAAAATTATAATCTCATCGAATTTATTCCAAGGAAATAATAAATACTTATAGAGAATAAAAGTTGACATTCTGGAAAGTAAAGCATTCTTGATTCACTAGAAACACGAAAGTCAAATATCAAAAATCGATTAGCGACAATTTTATTTTATTTTTTTTAAGATCGCCAATTTAGAAAGGAATTTTTTTATTTGCTAGTTGATTAAATGAACTTGATATCATTTATTAGAGTAGAAATGAAAATGAAATGAAAACATGGACCAAGAAATATATCAGCCTCAGATGGAGATGATCGATTATTTATCTGAAAAAAAAACCGTTGATTAGATTAATCCACAATTGACAGGCGTATTATCGAATCTGAGATGGGGATCGATGCCTGGTAGTGGGAATTTTCATCAGTCACTGCCAGCTGGTTTGCTAATCACACGCGACCATTGATCATTTCAGTCAATCAAGCACCCCTGAAATGGGCTCTAATGAAATTACCTGCCAAATGGCCAATGGTCATAACGGATTGCATTGCGCCACTTGACTGCAGCTCATTGTGCATCGTGCCTCTCTCTCTCTCTATTTCTGCTTGGCTTTATGCCTTTCTCAGAAATTTTAAATATTCAAGTACAAATTTTCTTATATTAAATTTCATTTCATAATATCTATCAGTCTTGAATAAATGGGGCTCTCATATCTTGTGAGGGTGACCTCGAGTTACTCGAGGGAATTTTTATTCATCCATTTAATGGCAGTCTCCATTAACACTCCTAAGGCAACAAGCTGTGACACGAGACTGACTTTCGGCCAGTGATTCCCAACCTTTTAAAGTCCACGGCACACCTTTTTTCTCTAGTAAAACGAAATTTTTTTCCGCCCTGCGGAAAATTCTTTTCCCCTGGCGTGAAAATCATTTTACCTTTTTTTTTTTTAATGAAACGAAATTTTTTCTGCCCCCTTTATTTATTTATTTATTATTATTATTATTATTATTTTTTTGTTTATCTAAATATCTCGCGGCACCCTTGGGAACCACTGGTCTAGGCCGGCGAAAAATTAAAGAAGAAAAAACTCTGGTGTGACTGGTCACACAGCACACAACTTTCTCTTACCTTTGGTATTTGAAAGTTGTGTTTTGTGCTTATCACACCAGATTTTTTGTGTGACATATATTTAGTTTCCGCTGAGAAGTTCAAGATATAATAAAAATTGATAAACATGGGAAAATATTTATATTAATATTTTGTTACCATGGCAACCATTTGTCCTCTTGCCTATGAAGTACAGGAGTAAAGTGTGTTTCAAAAGATTTCAAGGACAAAATGAGAATATATATTTTAAAGAGCATCTAAAAAATAATTGTTTTTTGAATTTTAATCAAATTTTGAGAATAATAAATAATAATGAAAGATATATTTAGTTCACAAAAAGGGAGAGAGAGAGAGGTACGAAATTTGAAATTCGAAGATCAAAATTCTAATTTAAAACAAAATTTGATATCTGGTTCCCACAGTAAAGTGCAAACAGCGCCTGTATGTCTTTGCATGTGTATCATTGTTCCCACGGATATGGGAGATTATGGTCTTGAAAAATGTTATAAATCCCCCACCACCTGGAGAGGATTCTCTCTCTCACTCTCGTTAGTGTCTGACAATCATTAACCAATAAAGAACTTGAAAAGACATCACCTCTCTTCTTTCTAAACCCGACAACTCCTGGAGGCTGGCAACCCACAACACGCTTATCTCAGTTAAATATGTCCAGGCTTTTAGATCTACACGTAAATGAGTTTCAAATTTTCTCTACGGACTTGAAATTAACCGAAAAATATTCGTTTGAAACTAAATAATATATATTATAAGTGCAATTATATAATTGCAGTTTATTATATTTCTTCTATTCAATATAATATATTTTTGTGATTTTTGGTGATGTAGGCTCCTACTTACAGGGTTGATAGTGTGATAGCTAAAAATTAATAGTCACAATAAAAAAATATAATAAACGAAACTAATATTGTATACTTTGCAATTGGTTTTGACAGGGAAATAAGGCATATAAGCAAAATGGAAAAAATAATTATACTTTGATTAGATGATTGTATTCAAATGGTGAAAGAGCGTTCCCTGAATGTAAAAAATTTATTCAATATTTAAGGGCATGTAGTTTAGTTTAAAAAAAAGGATTTGGAACCGTTTTTTATTTAAATAAAATTTTATCTTTATCTAAAATTTACTAAAGATAATTCATTATTTGATTTATTATAAAAATAATTTCAAATAAAAATTTTATAAATTGAGAGATAAAAGTTGATAAATTTGAAAAAAGATTTAAAATGCTACTATGTTTGTCTAGAGAGATTTTATCGTAATGTTTATTTGGATCAATTGCAGTAATATATTTAGAGATGAGATTAAATAAAGGAAGACCGGAACTTCCTAGAGAACTTTGTTTTATTTTAATTTTATTTTTTAACAAATCTAAAAAGCAATCTTTATTTTCTATTATTAAACATCGATTTGTTAGTAAATTTGATTTTAACATATCCCGATGTAATTACTTTAATAAATGTGCATATTTTTTCTCAAAATAGATCGACCTAGTTCACTCTGGCATCGATTTGTTGAGCAAATTCCAATAGCGAAAGTATCTTTGCTCGTCAAAAGGAAAAACTTGTCTAAAGCTAAGCGAAAAGCCTATTCCAAAATAAATAACATTTTTTTAATTATAATATTTCATTTAACAATAAAATTAGATAAAAGTATTGGATCGATTTGTGTTTTACGGGTAATATCCGCTTTTATGTCAAAAAATATCATTCGACTCCCATGATATGTCACTGGGAAGTAGCACAGGGATAGAGTTTTCGCCTCTTGTCCTAGAGGGTTTGCTTCTTTGATTGAATTGCTTAAATGGCGTGAGAAAGACGTTAAAAAATTTTCTTCTACAACCTTAAAGGTGTGATCACACCGGGACCTTACTTGAATAAAAATAATAAAAATATTCAGATAACTTGTATTTTTTATTAAAAATTGCAGGTAATATATGTAAAGTTAAGTCAAATAGATTTCAATTTTTTTAAATTAATAAATAAGAAATATTTTTTAATTAACTTTTGAAAATATGGGTGAATATAATATTTTAAAAATATTAAATAAAAAAGGGCTCTGCGTGATAGAGACAGTGACGTCATTTCAACTTTTTCTTGGGACGCAAACATTTTTTTTTCTTAAAATTTACTTACAAACAGGTACTCAAATTTGGCCAAAAGATATTTAATTGAATTGTTTAATTTTGTACAGTTTATATACTCGTAGATATAGGAAGGTGAAGAAAATAGACTTTATTCGGCCCAAAATTATTTATTGCCAATGTCAACGTTTCGGGGACTATACGTCACCCATCCTCAGGACCTCAAAATACAACACAACAATTGAACTTTACAAATTAAGATAAACATAAAAAAGCAGGATATTTTTTAAGTTTATCTTAATTTGTAAAGTTTTGTTGTTGTGTTGTATTTTGAGGTCCTGAGGATGGGTGACGTATAGTCCCCGAAACGTTGACATTGGCAATAAATAATTTTGGGCCGAATAAAGCCTATTTTCTTCATTCGTAGATATATTTTGAAATATTTTATTTAAGAATAATATAAAATTTTATGAAAATCAGGGCAAATGCCCCCCTACCCCCCCCCCCAAATGACGCCACTGAATAGAGACTGTTCTTAACATATACTCATACGCGTCATATCCAATAACCAGTGACCCCCCTCAATTAGAACCCTAGTCAGGTCCAAGTGGGATCGCACCTTAAATAACTTAAAAACATGTGATATTAAATTTCAAAAAATAATACTTATTTATATAGTCTGAATTAATTTTAAAGAGGATCTAATGTTAAACTGATGGTTTCTATAATCAAATTAAAACCTGATAAACGAAGCTATCAAAAAAGATTTAAACAATTTATAGCAAATAAAATGTAAGACAAGCTTACACGTCTCATTTATTTATTTATTTGAGAAAAAAAAAATATCGAAATTAATTATTTATAAAGCCTTTTATCAAAAGCAATGAATTGGTAAAAAGATTTATAATAAACTAAATGGAATCATTTATCATACATTAATTATGCATTGAATAATTAATATTCTAATATTGTTTGTTTAGATAAATTTTGATAAATATGATTTTCTTTAATAAATTTAAATTTTTAAAAACTAAAAGCCATTTATTATTTTCAATAGAATATTATAAATTTTATAAAGATGAGGGGGAGGATTCAATATCACCAAAAGAGTCAGTACTTTTCCTTTTACTTAATGGGATTAACCAACACATAGAGGAGGAAAGTATTATTATTAGAAACCCCCCCCCCGGGGCCACCCCCCCTTATTATTATTATTATTATTATCAAATTTGATATTGCCAGATTTTGATGGATTGGCACTTTAGCAACGTGACTCACTTATTTTCACTGTATTGTCTTTGTTTATAAATGCATATTAGGGATGTTTCGGGTAAACAAATTCTATATTTGAATATTTTTATATTATATTTCAATGTTATAGGCCTATAACTTATCTAATTTTTCTCGCAAGTTAGGAGCCTTCAACCTTTTACTCAAATCACAGCTGACTAAGGCTAAGAGTAGGAAAAAGAGCCCCCCCCCCTCCCCCGCCCTTCCAGTGCGACGGCAACCGGAAGTCGGAATTTGTCGTATTAGACTTAGAGATCTAATAATAAGAATAAAGGAACTTCGTAGTCACTCTCTTGAACAAAGGGTATACAGATGGTATGTATTTATTATTAAAATATTATCATATAAATACATACTATCTGTTTACCCTTTGTCCAAGAGACTACAGGGTTCCGTTATTCTTCATATAAATATATATAGTACTGCATCTACCCTCTTTCATTTAATAATAATAATATTTCATTGTTGGAGAATTTGGACTGTAGCTGGAAATTTTTTTTTTTTAATTTATTTCTATATGAATTGATAATTAATTAATTTTTTTTTATTTTTAAACTTAAAAAAATTTTAAAATTTTCTCGGATTTTGTAAATTAAAAAAAAAAAATTAATTTTCATACTTTTTTAATAAGTCATAAAAAAATCTGTTATTACTGGTCGCCCAGCAAACAACTTTCTCTTGCCTTGAGTAATTGAAAGTAGATTCTGTACTTGCCACACCAGTTTTTTTGTGTGAACATATATTTAGTTTCCGACGGTATAGTAAAATTAATAAACATAGAAAAATATTCTTATTTTATTACCATGGCAACCATTTCTCATGTCTTTCCTATGAAGTACAAGAGTAAATTGTGCTTCAAAAAAGTTTAAGGACAAAACGGGAATTTACATTTTAAAGACGATCTAATGATTGATTTATGAATTTTAATCAAAACAATTAGAACGAATTTTGAGAAAATTGAAAAAAAAAAAAAAAACTGAAAAAGCACATCAGTACTGGTACATTTTGACCGATTTCGTTCAAAAATCTCGTGTCACTTTTTAGTGGGATACTTAACTTAAATATGAAATTTTAACCTTCTAGTTCTTTTCGTTTTTGACATTTTGTTCACAGACATACAGGACCACTTTTTTGGACTCAGGGGACCTCAAAACATTTCCATTAAAATTTCGACATCGAATTTTAGACATAAAACCATTATTTTCTCTCTATATATAAAGTTAATTGTGAGGTATACATTTTATTATAACATGTTATTGTGGCACTTTCTATAAAATATAAAAAGAAAGTAAAAATGAAAAAAATTGCTATTAAGAATTCTTTGTTAATTAAATTCATTAAAAAAAATTTCCTTAAAATCCCTAAATTATTTGAGATACAAATTTTGATTCTATATTATTTTGTGTTGTATCCGTTATCAAATTATATTATTATGGTGATTAAATTAATGTTAAATTTTACAATTTCAATATATTAAATTCACTCTTAATAAAAAAAAAAAGTTATTTGGGACGATTATCTTAAATTATCGTTCATCCAGAAAAAAGAGATGAAAATCTCTTATGAAAGTAGATATTACGAAAAGTTGAAATCTTTTCCAGTTTAAATTAAACTAAAACAAAAAAAAAAAATTTTTTTTACTTTTCTTATGAGTTTTTTGATGTCATATTAAGAAAACGTGTTTAAAAAATTTTAATTGATATTTTTGAACAACAAAATTTTTTCTAGCTATGTGCTAATACTAGTAATAGAGAATCAGTGAATAGCGTACATGCAGTCTATACTATAACAAGCACAAGCAAACTTTTCCTACTAGCATTCAAGGGTCCATTTCCTTCGTAATCTATGCTAAGGAAGGGATCTTCTTTAATGCTACGATCACTATCATTGACTAGGAAGGGGGGGCGGGGCGGGGCAGGGGGAGAATGCTTGCTAATCTCTTTAAGAGGAGCTTTTCTGTTCACCAGAGGATCAAATGTTTCTACATACATTGAAATTGTATAGAAAAGAAAATTGCACTAATTTACAGTTTTATGAATTGGTCCTTATTTTTAAAAGTAGGGACCAAGTAAAATTTTATTCGGTGGAAATTACACCGCAAAACAAAATAATAGTAGCTTAGAACATGGTAGACCTATTAAATGCAAAATTTATCTTTAAACTTTTGATTAGTCTACAAGAGCAAATGCAAGACTCGGTCCATTTGTACCACCTGATGTTATTTTAGAACTTAAAAAATTTTCTAATCCCATTAATTTTAATTCTAGATTACATGTTTGTTGAGAAATATAAAATGTCAATTTTCTAATAAGAAAGAGAAAAAATAGTTTGCAACTCTAGGAATTTACTAATAGAATAGAGGATGTTTTTTAGGTTTTCTTATATATAAGTAAGATTCCGGGGGGTGGGGGAGGGTGTTTAGCCCCCGAGGCTTCATTAGAGTGGATCTTTATAAATAAAATGTCATGGGTAAATAAACTAAAGTTTTTTTTTTATAGTTTAATACAAAAATTAATTTTAAAAAATGGTGTAACAAATAGCATTTATTTTAAGTATGACAATTTTAAACGTTTGCTCAGGGGCCCACATCTTGTGGGTACGTAGATGGCGACCACGAGCTACCCGAGCTGGAACAGGCAGTACATAAGTTCTTTAAATGTCTGTCTCTTCCTTCCTCTTTTCAACAGGCGTCAAACCGTACGGCCTGTCCTATTTCTTCCGGTCGTAAAAACGTATGGAGGGAAAGAGTGACCGCCGACCCCGCACTGCGGGAATAATCAGGCGAGGAAAGAAGAAGATGACAATTTTAAACGTCTGTTTTTCTTTGAAAGTTTTTGCAACACAATATCAGAACCAAGGTCGGATACAAGGGGCGGTAAAGGGGATAATTACCCCCCCTCCCCCCGAGATTTGAGAAAAATATTTTTTTTTTCGGAAATAAATTTTATTTTTAATGTAAAATTTTAAAAATTAATACTTAAAAATTTGATTTGTATATATATTCTGGTAAACAAGAACAGAATGCACCCTTAGATTACCGAAATTAAGAAAAAAATTGTGCGACCAATCACACCAGAGTACCCTCCCCGAGAAACTCCTCTGGATCCGCCCTTGCTCAGAACATTTTTTTGGAAGTAATTAATTATAACAAGAGAAAATAAAACGAACAGAAAGGAAGAGTAAAATAAATTGTTTTATTAGAAAAAAAATACTCGAGAAATAAGATGTTATTAATAAACTCGCCCCTTGGCGTTAGCATTCTTGCCCCTTGTACTAGGGGTCAGGGGTTTGAGTCTCGTTTTATGGTTACCTACTCTGTTGTTATCTTTTTTTTAGAAGGTGTAAAAAAAAAGTAAAAAGCACCTTCTGACCAAATCCTGGAGGAATTAGCCCCTCCTAGCCCCCCCTCTCCCTAGTTTCGCCAACTTCTGATGATGACACGTTAAGTTGTCAAAAATCAAATGTGTAATTTACTAATTAACAAATTTAAACATATCACCAAGTATTTTACTTATTAATTAATTTACATTGATTTATATTTAGCTACATATAATTCAACTAGAGCCAAGTCTATTTCTTCTAGGTCTATTTAATAAGTTTCATCCTTTTCCGCTGAGTGGTTCCATGATATCTCTCTCTCTTTATATATATATATATATATATATAAAGATAAGAATATGAAAATCTATACACACGTACACATACGAACACATAACTTTAACTGTCTGTATTTTCCCTTAAAAAGCATCCAAAGACTAAATGAAACAAAAACTTTTTTATTAAACCTTGCTGAGTGGTTTGATTATACAATAGAATCCGATTTTTTTTTTAAATATATTTCTTTTTAGAACTATTCAAAAAAGTTAAGAAAAATAAAATTAGTACTCACCTACAACTTCTAGATATCCGACCTGACTCTTCATCGGATCAGTATTGATCTGACACATATACCATCCTCGGTCTGATTCTCGAACTTCTCGGATGTGCAGGTACCATGTTCGGTGATCGCTGTGCGTTACTCCGATTCGGTGATTTTTAGTAATTACATGACTGGCTATCGTCAGGATAGTTTGCGTGTCTACCCGAAGCCATGCCACCTAAAAAAAAAAACAAGAATCAATCAGAATTTCTGGTAAATAAATACTCAGAACAAGGGAAAACAATTCACTAAAACAGATGCCTTAGAAAGAGTATGAAATCAGAATTATAATCATTAACATTTTTTAGTTTCATCTGGCAGTAATTTGATATACGGAAGATGAGATATATTTTTCTAATTTAACATTTTTGAAAAGACATGAAAAAATGTGATTTATAATAATGTTACAATCAAGTTGTTAAAACTAATTATTTGATAGCTCATGATTTGTTTAAATGTCAATTATAATAGAAAGAGTGAATCTCCATTTGTTGTGGCTGGTGGTGGTGGCAAGAAAACGGCAAATCCATAAATTTGCAGTTATTTATGTGCATTTTTAACGAATAGATGAAGATATTTCATGTCACGTTTTTAAACCAAGCAATTATTCTGAAGAAGAAAGAAAAGAAATATCATCATTACTATATATAAAGCGCTAGCTTCCGTCTGTGCCAATCAGGACGCTGATTGGCTAGATTTACAGGAAGTGGAGCGCGAGCGGGAAATTTAAAATTTAAGTCAGAGAGGGAAATTTGAATTATAAATTCTGAATTAGTGTTGATGTGAACGAAATTTTTGAAACCATCCAGTAATTATTTCAATTTTTTTTTTTAATAAACAAACGGTGAACAATGAACAAAAATTATTTTTCAAAAGAGGATAAAAATCATATTTCAAAAAATCTGGGGTGAATTTACGCAAGGCAGGTATTTTTGTGTCGAGATATAAACTAAATAGTTTCCCATAGCGCCTTAGTTCCAAACTTGACCACTTGCGTTTCATAAGTAAAAAAAGTTAATTGATTCAAAATTTCATAGGCTCTGTGTATTTCAATTGTTTTTTAAAATGTTGACTGCTTAAAATAAACTATTGTATAATTATTTTTCAAAATTTTAATCTCATATTTGGATATTTATACACAATAGAGATTCTAAATAAATACAAAATTTCATAAGAATTGGAAAAATTTTTTTTAAATATATAAAAAGTTTCAAAGGGGGGCCCCCTTTTGTATCGAAATTAACATGTAAATCCCCATAGGGATTTAACATTGGCTCTATGGAAGGAAGAGCCAGAAAATGAATTTGAAAAATCTGAAATACTACATCAGTAAAGTGTACTTCAAACACGTTTTAGGAAAAAACTTATTAATATACTATTTAAAAAGCATCTATAAATAGTTGATTTATGAATTTTAATTCAAATCTTTGGAGTGAATTTTGAGAAAATCAAAAAAAATGAAAAAGTACTTCAGTAAAGTACTAGTAGTATTTGACCTATTTTGTTCTAAAGACTATTTTCACGCCTCCGGTGGGTGTCTAACTTAAATATAAAATTTCAACCTCGGAGTTCATTTCCTTCATACTTAAAAATGTCCACACACACATACTCACAGACCACTTTTTTGGACTCAGGCGACATCAAAACATGTATATCCATCAAAATCTCGACATCGAATTTTGCAATACTTTCTCACTATATATTGCATATATAGGTAAGAGAAAGTAAAAATGTAACAATGATATCAATAATTATTAGTTATTTTATAACTTTATTCTGCCGGATTTGCAAATTTGCGATGATTATCACAATTACTGCACGCAAAGCATGGATATTTAAAGATTTTCTCAGATGCTTTGATAGTTTTTTATAACTTAAATTATAAAGATATCTTTCTTTAATATCAACATTCTTCGACAATTTTCAATAATTAAATTAGCGAATTCCTAAATTTTAAGAAAACCCACAGATTTTTTAATTGTATTTTTAATTATACAATAGTTTGTTTTAGTCGGTATTTTGATGAAGAATTCCCACCAATAGTAAAGCCTATGTTTTGATATTAATCTCTCACTCGGTTACCAAAACATTAAAACGAACCAAGAAAAAAAAGCTAAAAAAAAAGCCTAAGGGAATTACCTAATTAGTGAGATGATATATTATGATTATATATAAATTTGGAAGGGAATGAAATATTACTGAAATTAATAAAATGATACATTGATTGAGCTAAATATAGGCTATATCCTATTTATTTATTTATTTAAATTAGGACCCAACGATTGGCTGTAAGCATTTTGGACTCAATGGTTAGAGTTAAAATAAAAAATTATATTTATTATTGTAATTTTTACTTTTTTTTACCTTTTTTTTGATGGATATACACGTTTTGAGGTCCCCTGAATGCAAAAAAGTGGTTTTCGCGACATGGTCAGTCTGTCTGTGTGTCTGTGTGTTCAATTTTAAGCATGAAGGAATTGAGCTATGAGGCTGAAATTTTATATTTAAGTTAAACACTCCCCGAGACCGAGAAAATAAGCTTTTAATCAAAATTGGCCAAAGGGTACTAGTACTTTACTGATGTACTTTTTCAGTTTTTTTCGATTTTCTTAAAAGTTCGCTCTAACGATTTTGATTAAAATTCAAAAATCAATTATTTTTTAGATGCCCTTTCAAATGTATATTCTCATTTTGCTCTCAAAATTGTTTGAAGCACACTTTACTCTTGTACTTCATAGGTGAGATAGAAGAAAATGGTTGCCATGGTAACAAAATATAAATAAATATTTTCCCATGTTTATAAATTTGACATCTTAAATTCTAATATATCGGCGGAAACTAAATATATGTCGCACACAAAAAATCTGGTGTGCAAGCACAGTACACAACTTTCGATTAAGTAAGAGAAAGTTGTGTGCTGTGCGACAGTCACACCAGATTTTTATTCTTATTTAAGCTTTTGTGGTTTGTTATATTATTATAGGAATTTTTAATTATATTACATTTTGAATTAATTATTTATTCAAAATATAAATGCCGTCCAGACAGATGTTTTTTGTTTTTGTTTTAGCAAAAACTGTACTTAATAGATTTACATTATTTAAATAATTGATAAAAATAAAGTTTTGTTTATATTTCATCGATATTCAAATTTAATACTTTTTTTTTTGTAAAAATACAATAATTTATTAAAACTCTAAAGTTCTTTTCAAACTTTCTTCTAATGAAGCAGTAAGTAGTTTTCTAATTAATATAAAATCTTTTCCTATATATATATATATATATATTGATTTATCGTATCTCTGGTTCTTGGTTTAATTTTCTTCTTTCTGGGAATTTAAATATTCCCCTAAGCAACAACTTAATATAATTTTCTATTGACTGAAAACATAATTAATACTTGATGGAAAGGATTAATTTCTTTTTGCCCTTCAGCTTTTTCAAATGTTATGTAGAATTAAATTCGGATAAGTCCCTGGAAACATAATATATACACGGCTCATTACTCGAAACTTCCATTCGAGAATGGAGACATCCCCTAAGGAATATCTCGAAACGTTTAACGACAAAAACTTTTCTGACCTTATGACCTTCACACTAAAAAAAGGAGGGGGGGGAAGGGACGACTGGTTTGAAGCCTATCTCGGGTTTCCTACTAGAGGGAGGTGACATTTCAATATTTCCCTTGCATATTAATGCAATAAAATATTCGAAACGTTTTATATTTTATATCTTGACAGATATTAAATGTTAAACACCTATTTATGGTCATTAAAAAGCAGACATTCAATATCCATCCACATTCTCTCATTTTTTTGATATTTCATTTAATTGACATCGCTTGGCATTTATGTTTAATCAAATAAACATTAACCTTCCAAGGAGTACTATTTAATATTTCAAAAGACAGCGAGGGATGAATAATAAAATAATCATATAAATCTCAGATTATATAAAGAAGGATAAAAATTTTTCCTAATAAAAAACATATTTAAAATATTATTGTACTTTCTATCATATAACTAGAGAAGATTTCACTAACTAAAAAAATCTGGTGTGACTGATCGCACAGCACACAACTTTCTATTTCTTACGATAATTGAAAGTTGAGTTCTGTGCTTTTCTCCTCCAGTTTTTTTTCTGTCGATAGATATTTAGTTTCCGACAGCATTTCAATTAAATATATAAATTTTATAAACAGAAAAATAATTTTATTTTTCTACCACGGTAACCATTTCTCCGATCTTTCCTACGAAGTACAAAGGTATAGCTTCAATTTTGAGGCGCTAAGTTAAAATATACGTTTTAAAGAGCGTCTAATGAATAATTGATTTATGAATTTTAATCAATATCGTAAGGGCGAATTTCGAGAAAATCGAAAAAAAAAAAAAAACTGAAAAAGTATGTCAGTAAAGTACTAGTAGTATTCTTTGGCCGATCCTAATTTTAATATAAAATTTCAGGACAGACCATTTTGAGGGACCCGCATTTTTGGACTCAGGAGACCTCAAAGATTTTGATGAATATACACGCTTTGAGAATCTTGAAATGGAATTTTTGACATGAATCCAATATATATAATATAATTATATATAGATAAGAGAAATTAAAAATAAATAAAACGAAATAAATGAAATAATTTTCTAGATCTATTAGGTCTATATATGAATAAATTATTAATATTCAATGAATGCTTCGATTCAACTTGACAAGTCAAATAATTATTTAATAATTTGTGAATTGGTCGAGAGTCAAGTAGCCTAGTGCAAAGGCTAGCAAACCGATGCCCCGACAAGGCTAGAGATCTTGGGTTCGATTCTCGGGGGCCATTGGAAAGGTATTAACAAAATAATTCAAAGATGTATTTTTTTTTAAATTAGTTGCACAAGGACCAAAGAAAGTACAATAGTGAAATGCAACTGAGAAAATAGAAGTAAATAGGATAAAGGATCTGAGATTTAAGTAAATGCTTGTTGAGGTTAAATTTGAATGAATAGTCGCTGAAAATAATAGCGGGAAGATTGTTCCAATTGCAAGTGACCATGAAGAGAAAGGACAAATTAAAAAAAAAAAAATTGTCACTCCTATCTTATTGGCTCTTTTTTCCAAATTATAAAAACTCTGAAGATGTATAGCTGTGTATAATTGATTGGTAGAATGAGAAAAAAAAGCAGCTAATAGTGTTTCATTTATTCTCCCTCACTGGTCCTGAAAAGGACCATTTTCAGAGCTATTAACACAAAATTAGAGCTGTGCAGATAGTCCTAATCAGGGCCTAAAAGTCAGTAGTGATTATGACTATCTTCAGAGCTTTAATTTTGTGTTAATAGCTCTGAAGATGGTCCTAATCAGGACCGAAAAGTCAGCATTGAGAGGAAATAAATGAAATACAATTAGCTACTCTCTCTTATTTCTCATTCTACCTACAATTAAAAAAAACTCATGTGTCTCGGTACATTTAATCAATCTGACATGTTTGGGGAGTACCAAAATATGACGCGGCAACAAAGTATTTGGAGCAGCAAACAACATCGACTCATTTCTTATTCACCTTTATTTATTTATTTATTTATTTAATGAATTAAAATTCCCTACATAAATTCTTCCAATTACAGGGAAAGTGATTATAACAAACAAATGACAAATTAATTATAAGCATATAGGTAAAGATAAGACTAAAATAAAAAACAAAATCATCAAAAATCTTGCAGCTTGATCTCCCTAGTCGCATACTCCGTCAGCATTTTAAAGACTGGACAAATTTCTCCCAGCCTTGTTCTGACGAACCCAAGATAAAAGATTAAGATTGGGTTATATTTTTTGGCAGGAAGTGTTTACAACAAATTAAATACTGATATATGGCTACTCGTTAATATACTAGTATAATATATATATATATATATATATATATATATTTATATATATATATAATCATTAGTTAAACGATTAATTTTTTTTTGTTTTAATTGGCTTTTATTGTTTATAGATCCATTGTATTATCTCACCTCAAATTTTTAATTAGTAGACGGTCATTTGGTGGCAGAAAATTCTGATTTTGCGTATTTTAGCTTGCACGGATAACCAATTATCAAACAGCAATTATTCCGCTTAATGATTTTAATAACGGTTTTTTTTTTTTTTATTCGAATTATCTCATCCCTCATGACATTTTTATGTCGAGTATTCAAGTTTCTGGAACCCCACACCCAAATTGAAAGCTGGCAATTTTACTTATTTGACATTTGTTTTTGACCTTAGTCATAGAAAAACTAACTCCTCCTGCCCTGAATAAAATTCTCTATTCATTCATATTTTAAAATTTTAATTATCTTATTTGTCTTTTATCGACACATTTTTAATTTCTCCAAAATACATAATGTTATAACTAGAGAATAAGTCTGAAATTTTCTGTTTTCCTTTAAACTCGTTATTAATACTCAAATAATGTAATTATTATTAAATTTCCACAAAATACTGAATCTACATTAAATAGAGTGCCTTATGAAAAATAATGTTAATTACTTTAATATTTTAAAAATCTAAAAAACTTCACCCTTTATCAGTGAAAAGTATGATTTAAAGGTTTTAGTGTAAATCTTTAGGGAGGGAGGGGGTTTGTTGTTTATTTTTTGTGTGATTCAATATTCTCTTGTACAGACCTTGTAGGTTGAGAGATCGTTGACGATGCATGAGAGGATCACTTCCCGGCCCACGGGGACGGTCACATTAGTGATGGGCTCACCGAATTTGGGCAAATCTGCAAAAGAACATCAAACGATAAAATTTAACTAGGTGAATAAACAAAATCAAAATCTTGTAGAATTAAACTTTATCGCATGGGATGTTTTTTTTTTTTTTATTTAATTATTTGCTCACACTGAAAAATTTAGATCTCAGTTTCAATTAAAGATTTCAAAAAATAAAAGAAAATTTTTAAATATTTTACTCCCGATCATTCCAATTATCACAATACTTTCTTTATATTATATACATGTATTTAATAAGAAAATATTTTACGATGTTAAATAATTTTAAATATTATATGTTACAAGATATTTTTTATTTTTTAGTGAGTAAGTGTCTCTTTCCCTTCAAAATCCATCACCATATTAAGTTTATATAAAATGTTGATTTTTTATACAAAATTAAGATATTTAGATTAATATCTAAGATATCATTTTCTTTAATATAAAAAAAAATATTTAATTTTCTTTTAAGCATATAGGAAATTTAAGAAGTTAAACAACGGGTGATTGGATTATGACAATATCAAATAGCGGAGTTTATAAAATAAACATAAAACAATTTGTCTACTAAGTAAATAAATTTGCCTGTCATTTTCTTTTAGTTTTTGAATTATTTAATAAACATAAATTGATTTTTCTAAGCAAATGAAATATTCGAAACATTTTAGATATGGCTATAACTTTAACTCACCATTAAAATAATTAATACCAATTTGTTCAATAGTAAAAATAAACTATTTCAATCACAATAAGAAAATGAGCGTCCTATATTCTAGATACAGTAATAATATAAAGATGGAACCTTTTTTGTGCAGGCCAGTGCTAAGTTTAGTTCAGGAATGGAGTGAGAGCATAGCACCGTTACTTAAAACTTTTTCAGGAAAATAGTAGGCCTATTTCAGTTTTTTTTTTTTTTTTTGTTTTAATGATTAACCTGCCAAAAGAACTGTCCAAGACAAAAGATTTTCGTGAAAAGAGGTTTTAGCAGTATCAGTATTTTTTAAAAGATTATTTTAATCAAACCTTTTGTATTCATATTAATCCCTTGATTAAACTTTCCATGGATATTTCATATTTTATCCAAAAATCTCTTTTTATAGCTTATATACAAGCCTCTTACAGATAAATAAATAATGTAAAATTAATAAATAAATTTTATTTTGCCACAGATTCACTTGAGTGCTTATCTAAAATATAGTTATAAGCCAATGAGGTAAAAAAAATGAATGATTTAAAACGAACAGAAATTAAAACTTCTTTTTATAAATTAATATTTTAACACAAATACAAAACAATCGAATTTTAATTTTGAAAATAAAAGACCGTTTAACACATAGACTCGAAAGCAAAAAAAAAAACTGGATAGTAATATTTCTATCGAGTCGATGCCTTTTCAAAGCCCTCTTAAAAGAGCACGTGGAGCAAGTCATAATTTTTTATTAATTATATTTTATTTTCCAGTTCAAAATGTAGGACACTGTAATTTTGTACCTGAAGTAGGCCACAAAATGAGTGGCTTAAAATCTATCTAGAAAACTAAAAAAAAAACTAAAAAACAGTTGAAAAGAGCGCCTTCAAAACAAGACATTAAACTTAGGTGCATGTTGTTCGTATTGGCAAAGACCTGAATTGAAAAGGGATGGGGCCATAAATAAATATGACAGAAACGTCTTTTTATGATCTATTAATTAATTTTCAAGTTTCTATCCCAGAAATGATTTTTAATAATAAAACT
Source organism: Euborellia annulipes (assembly GCA_023213315.1). NCBI lineage: Eukaryota > Metazoa > Arthropoda > Insecta > Dermaptera > Anisolabididae > Euborellia > Euborellia annulipes. Next base: position 8,082 of record JAKCPI010028947.1, on the reverse strand, counting down.
TGATGACGGCTCCTTTTTGATGATTTTGATTTTACATGTTTAATTAAATTGATAATTGTTTTGATAAATATTAATAATTCAACGTCATAGAGTTGCTTATTGATATTAACGCGCTTTCATAAAGAATTAATAGTTGTTTGTAGTTGATAATTATTCATTTAGATATATAAAGAAAGACATGATAACAAAAGTTTTTAAGTCTTTATTTATTAATCATTTCCATATAAACTTTTCTTGTTAAAAGGTGGGGGGTGAAAAAATTTAAGGGAATCAATTTTTTTTTTTTTTTTGTTAGGTTTGTAGCTTTACCATAATTAAAACTACATCAACCTAAATATTTAGAAGAAAAATTAACTAATTTAATAAAATTTTAAAATTTAATTTTTTATTAGATATAATTATGAATATAGGAACTTTTACTGAATCCAAAAATTGAGATAGAATTATTCAATGTCTTCTCCTGGGAGAGGAAATAAATTCCGTCCAGTTAATTTTTCAAAAAAAAAAAAATCTGGTGTGCCTGGTCGCACAGCACACAACTTTCTCTTACATTTGGTAAGAGAAAGTTGTGTTTCGTGCTTGTCACGCCAGATTTTTGTGTCGACAGATATTTAGTTTCCGAGAGTAAGGTACATTTGAATTCAAGTTATAAAATTTATAAACAGAAAAATATTTATATTTTGTTACCATGGCAACCATTTCTTTTATCTTTCCTATGAAGTACAAGAGCAAAGTGTGCTTCAAAAGATTTCAAGGGCAAAATGAGATTATACATTTTAAAGAGTATTTAAAAAATAATTTTAATCAAGATCGTTGGAGCGAATTTTGAAAATCGAAAAAAAACAGAAAAAGACTATCAGTAAAGTATTAGTAATTTTCGGCCGATTTTGATTAAAAGCTTATTTTCAAGCCTCAGGGGGGTGCCTAACATAAATATAAAATTCCAACCTCCTAGCTCAATTCCTTAATGCTTTAAATTGAACACACACACACACTCACAGACAGACCATGTTGCGAAAACGACTTTTTTGGATTCAGTGGACCTCAAAACTTGTATATTTGTATCGAAATCTCGACATCGAATTTTTGACATGAATCCAATACTTTATCTCTATGTATATTAATATATATTAGAAAGAGTAAAAAATGTTTTTATATATAAGGACCATTTAATTAAAAAATCAATTTTGACCAAACTTTAAAAATCAATAATAAAACAAATTCATGACACGATCCTATTATATTAAAATGGAAACAATAGAAAACAAATGAGAAAAAAAAACTGAGATGGATCCATAAATTTGGCCGTCGCTGAGTTTTTATTTCTTTTACCTATTGGTGAGATGAAATATATAGTTAAGTAAATATTACGATCAGTAAAAAATTCAATGTCTACTAGACGATCGAAGAATCCATTACAGATAACTTTCAGAAAGTAATCACAACTCTTTCTAATTATTAATGGAAAATCATAATATTAGCTTTTTTAAATAGCCTATACATGAATTTAATTCATATTTTTATTTTTTAGCAATTTGTTTATTACGCTTGTGAGAAAATTTATGGTTATTTATCAATAAAAGCAAGGTTGGGGGTAGTTTCTAAGTAGACAGTTAATATATAATTTATTATTTGATTGGAGAGACTGCACGCCTGAGGCGGGCCGTGCGCTTACGCAGAGGAGCTAAACCTCTATAAAAGCAAAATGTCCAAAACTTCATTTAATTTATTGGAAATAGTATTTATAGGAAAAAGTTTTCTGTTGTTACCAAGCAACGAGAAATAAATAGAGAGAATCATGAACAAATGAGAGGAGGGGGGGGAGAGAAATATTTATCAGCTATAGCAATAAGAATGATCGGTGGCAAAAATGGCCGGTGGCATTATAACAATTGAGTGTTAGTCAAAATATAAAAAAATCTGGTGTGATTGTCGCACAGCACACAACTCGATTACAGAAGGTAAGATAAAGTTGTGTACTGTGCTGGCACACCAGATTTTTTTATGTCGAGATATATTTAGTTTCCCATAACACCTTGGTTACCATTTGCGTTTCATAAGTAAAAAGTAAAAAAATTAATTGATTCAAAATTTCCATAGGCTCTGTGCATTTTAAATGTTGACTGCTTGAAATAAACCATGGTTATTTTTCAAAATTTTAATCTCATATTGGGATATTTTATACACAATAGAGAATCCTAAATAAATAAAAATCTTAAATACTATATCAGTAAAGTGTACTTCAAACATTTTTAACGAAAAATTTTATTGATATACTTTTTAACGAGAATTTAAAAAATAGTTTTGATTTATGAATTTTAATCAAAATGGGAAAATACTTAAAGTTTGTTACCATGGCAACCATTTTTCATATCTTTTTCCTATGAAGTACAGGCGTAAAGTGTGCTTCAAAAGACTTCAAGCAAAAAAAATGAGAATAAACATTTTAAAGAGCATTTAAAAAATGTAGATTTTTGAATTTTAATCAAAATCGTTGGAGCCAATTTTGAGAAAATCGAAAAAACTGAAAAAGTACTTCAGTAAAATACTAGTACTTTTTGCCGATTTTGTTCAAAAGCTTATTTTCATGCCTCAGTGGGAGTGCCTAACTTAAATATAAAATTTCAATCAATTAGCTCATGCTTAAAAATGCCCACTGACACACAGACCCACTTTTTTGGACTCAGGGGCCTCAAAATCTCGGCATCGAATTTTCGATATGATCGCAATACTTTCTTTTTATATATTAGATATATATAGGTGAGAGAAATTAAAAATAGTAAAAAGAATTCAAATAAAAATATGATATGAAAAAAGTGTGACAATTTTAAAATCGTGAATGTGGCTTGATCTAATTTCCCTCCTTATAAGTATTTTTTATTTAATATTACTCAAATTTTACTGTGAAAACAATTTTTAAATATGGTACAAATGAGAAATTAAATACAATCAGGTCTGCTGTCATTTAACGAATTAAAGACTTGAAATAAAATTTGTCGCATCGAAAATTAACGTGCGAGTCAGAGTGCATTTTTATTAATCAATTATTTCAATTAAAGAAATCTTAATAAAATTTGAATAAATAGATTTTATTATCTTGAATTAGAAGTTGAACTTTGATTAAGGTTCGTGTAGGATATTCCATAAATATACGTCTAGGATTAAAGATTAATTATTTCCAGAGTAATATTCGTGAGTCCTTTAGATTTAAGTGTAACCGAGGGTGGTAGCGATTAGATTGAAAAAAAAAAGTGTCTGAGAAAATGACTTGTCAAAGATGTTTTCAGTTGGAAGGAACAAAGCGCAAGCGTTGCGTGATTCTGGACCATCAGAGCAACAATCTACCCTTCGCTTCTCCCGAGCCCCTGCCTGCCTGCCTGCCCCTTTTCTATTTTTTCTTTTTTGATCTAACCAAACTTTGTCAATTATAGTTGAAGGAAGTGAAACGAAACAAAGAATTAAAATAGTACTGATCAAAATTATGATTCACTACGGGATTTGATTTGTTTTAGTAACAAAAATATTCTGTAATTTTAGTGAAAAATCCGTAGATGATTAAAAAAAGAATTGAAAGAAATTATAATATAATTTCTTGAAATTATGACAGTGATTTATATTTAAGTTTTTTTTTTTTTTTTTTTTTTTTTTTGTTTCATTCCAATAAAATAAAAGAAGCTGAAGCATCGCGTGAGTGGATGGCTATTTTCTAAAAGCGAGATAATTTTAAATGAGGTCACCAATTCTTCTTGCTGAAAAGTTAATCAATGTATTTATAATTAGATCATATATGTTTACTTTGTTTATTTTAAATTTTGGCATTTGATAATAAATCGTCAAATTGCAAAACAAATGATTGAAAGTCGAATGCCAAAAACTCAATTTTTTTAAATCTAGGCTTTCATGGTCGTTATTTTAAACAAATAGGCCATTTGAATTAGACCAGGGGTTGGCAGTAGAGAGTAATTTTTCCTTAAATAATTAATAAATAGAATTATAATATTATACTTATAAAAATTACACGCCCAGGTTGGCAAAAGCAACAGAAACAATTATTTGTCACTGAACGCATTGACTTGTGGCGACTGCTGCGAGGACTGGCGGAACTAAATCTGTTTGAATCAAAAGGCGGCAGTCTTATAAAAAATTTTGTTATAAAACTATTCAATTTAGAACCTATCATATTTAAAATTCTTTTTGAAAAAACAATTTTTAGTTTAATAAATGAAATTTTCCTTTGTTTCAATAAAATTGAAATATATATTCTTTTGAAGAGTCTCACAATTTGGATAAAAGAGACCTATGCAGCTGAACTAGACGATTGGAATTTTTTATTCCATTTTCGGGAAGAGCCCTTAAGTTTGCATAATAAACTTCAACTTGATTTTCTAATGATGCTATCCAGTCAGCTGTGAAACTAGCAATTTTTAGTTCGTGATTTTTTTTTAAACATCATATAGACCCTATAATAAATTATTAAATAAAGGAAAATATTTTAAAGCATTTAGGGATATAATTATATTGTATATTCAAAGAACAATCAAAACAAAGCAATGAATTTATTAGAATGAATTAATACCGTAACGGAAAGGTTTAATATACAATAGTTTTGTCTATTTTGAATTAGATCATTGAAATTCTATAGAAATAAATAAACTAATTAATTATTACATTTAAATTTGTGAACAAAACTCATTAAAATTAGAATAACATTTCTCTAATATAAACTATAAATGGAAGCATTTATCTAATTAATTAATAGATTTGAGTTAGAATTTACTGAGAATTTTTTTTTTATTCACTAGTTTTTGAATTTTTTATTTTCTCAACCGAATAATATTATATATTAATGACTAGAAGCGTCGGATTTGCGTCTAGACAGGAGGCTACGCCCCCTGCGGCCCCCTTAGTCGCGGAATGACTTGTTTCAAGGCTCCAATCACCTTCCCGGGTCATATAAACATTAAAAACAAAAAACTTTTATTGTTACGCTTATAGTTTCTGAGATAATTCATAGCTCTTTTCGTTTTTGAGTAATTCCCATTATCCATATTTACTGATATTTCACTTGAAATTCATTAAATTTATTGTTAAAAAATCCTAAATTGTAAGATCAATTCCCTTTAAAATATGGAAATATTACCTACATTTCTATGAAAGAGATTTTATTGCTTTTTTGCCAGTTTTATTGTTTTTCTCAAAATTGTCATTAAAAGAAACTTTCTTATTAGGTTGAATTCTAGTACTTTTCACAATAAATTTAATAAATTTCAACTGAAATATCAAAAAATGTGGGTTAAAGGAATTACTCAAAAACGAAAAGACTCTCGATATTCAAATTTTATACTTAAGCTAAGTACCCGTTACGTAAGCGTCACGAGGAATTTTAATAAATCTGCCAAAGAATATTAGTACTTTATTGAAGTACTTTTTTATTTTTTCCATGGGCGAGTATCAAATCTCTTAGAATGTTTTGAAATTTTCCTCATGCGTTTTAGGAGAAATGGTAGAGAGGAATTGAGACCCGCCTTTTGAAAAGTATAGAAAGTAAGGGAGATGAGAGAGAAAAGAGTGGGGGGGGAAGATTCAAGCTATCGCTGTCTTTCTTATCCTTATCTTATATTCCCGACAAATCGCTAGTGTAATATACCACTATTTGTTATGCAATTAGTTAGTTCACTTACCTGATAAATCATTTACATGACAATTAATTTGTTCCATAAATCAAATATATGAATAAATTAATAAATTATCTAATTAGCGTAAATTATCTAATTATGAATATTAATATAAATATTTGGGGGGGGGGGGTATTTTTCAGAGAGAAAGTATTGGATTTATGTAAAAGATTCATTGTTAAGATGCTTACAGAAATTTACGTTTTGAGGCCCTCTGAGTCCAAATAAGTGGGTCTCGCAAAATGATCCGTCTGTCTGTGAACAAAATATCTCAAGAACTAAGAGCTAAGACATTGAAATTGAAATTGATATTTAAGTAAGGTATCCCCTAACAAGCAACACGAAACCTTTAAGCAAAATCGACTAAAGAGTACTAGTACTTTACCGATATACTTTTTGAGGTTTTTTCTCAAAATTCGCTCTAACGATTTTGATTAAAATTCATAAACCAGTTATTTTTTAGATTCTCTTTAAAATGTATATTCTCATTTTTCTTGTGAAATTGTTTTAAGACCACTTTACACTTGTACTTTATAGGAAAGATCTTGTCAAGATAATCAAATACTGTATAAATAAATATTTTCCTTTGTTTAAAAACTTTACTGATTTTGCTGAATTCTAATCTACTGTTGGAAGGTGAATATATGTTGACACAACATATCTGGTTGGTGGAAGCACAGAACACAACTTTCAATTATCGAAGGTCAAATTTAAATGTTTCAGATTTAGATAAATAAAATTTTAACTTATTACACATGTGCTACAAAGATGAGATCGATCTGAATATCATTTATTTTCCTCCTATCAAGAAATTTGCCAATAACTTTTACTTTATTTCTAATTTTAATTCATTCTCCCCCTTTTTCAATTCCGAAAAGGATCTAGTAAATTAAATTGTTGAAAATTCAAGATTTTGAGTTGAAGAATTAACGGGACATTGAAAAACCACCAACGATAGGTTAAAAGTCTGTATCAGATCAATATATTAGCTATTTTGTTTGTTTGTATAAAAATTATCCAGAAAAGAAAATTCATCGAGGGGGAGAGGGATGAAAGACTAGCGTAGGGGTAGTTTCAATTTTTTTTTAATTATTAAAAATATGAAATAATTATCTATCCGATCTTTTTGTATTCATTGTATTCTGATTCACCTTTTATTCTAAATATTTATTTATAGCAAGAATTTCAAAAGTAGCCGCCTCTCGTAGCCAATCATTCGAAGGGATGCGAGCGTGGAGCACGCAAGTAAAATTGCGAGCGTTTGCTTTGTGGCATGCTAGAAATGCTATTAAATGGCGTCGTGGACTAAAAAGTATACAAGAGAGAGCTACTCACCAAATAATTCATAAACATACACCTAAGTGGCGTTGTTAGACTTTGATTTAAAAAAAATCTTACAACCTCTGAGTGAATCAGACGATAACTATCAGATATTACATAAATCATAGTATGGTAAAAGATTTTTTATTTTTTATATAATTTTTTTGGCCTTCTCATCCTCTTTATGGTCCATCGATTCCTTTCTCATGATGATACGGTCTTGTCAGAAAAACCTGGCTGGGGCTTGTGGAAACATCTGTGCCTTCGTTCCATTATATTTAATTTTAAAAATAATAAAAAAATATTTTTTGAATAAATAGATGATTGCTTACTATTTAGATTTAGAGGTAATTAGAAACTAGAAACTTATAAAGGGCTTAGGGACTAATTATGAACACTCTGCTCCTCTTTTTGGGGCAAGAGTCCGACTCTCGACGGCTCTGCTCAGAGCTAACAATTGTTCCAATTTGAAAATTACAAAATTTTATTAAATTGGACAAATCAATTTTCTTTTATTCGCTAAATTTTTACTTCCTCTTACCTATCTAAGTATATAAAAATATACATTGAGAGAGAGAGAGAGGAAAAGTATTGGATTCATGTCAAAAATTCGAATTCGAGATTTTGATGGATATAGACGTTTTGAGGTCAACTGAGCCCAAAAACGTGGTTTTTACAACATGGTCCGTCTGTGCTACAAAGTTGAAATTTTATATTTAAGTTAGGCACCCCCTGGGGCGTGAAAATAAGCTTTTAAACAAAATCGGCAAAAAATTACTAGTACTTTACTGATATCTTTTTTTATTGTTCGATTTTCTCGAAATTTGTTTTAACGATTTTGATTAAAATTCAAAAACCAATTATTTTTTAAATGCTCTTTAAAATGTATATTCTAATTTTGGGCTCGAAATTGTTTGAAGACCACTTTGCTCTTGCAATTCATAGAAAAGATAGGAGAAATGGTTGCCATGGTTACGAAATATAAATATTTTCCTTTGTTTATAAATTTTACAACTTGAATTTTAATATATTATCAGAAACTAAATTTATATACTACAAATGTGGATTTTATAGCTGGATAATCGTT
>JAKCPI010028946.1:0-27434 GCA_023213315.1 Euborellia annulipes | reverse complement strand
CTATATCAGTAAAGTACTCATGGGCGTACCCAGCGAGGGGCAGGGGGCAGCTGCCCCCCCTAGAAGCAACAAAAAAAAAATTAAATGCTTATAAAGTGATGAAACGAAACAAAATTGGTGGTTGGCGACGGGGAATGATTCTTTTTGTTAGAACTCGAGGGTTTTTAGGCCTTTAATTCGAAGGCTTTACCCCTCTATATAAAAAATAGCTATGTCACATTCTGGACGACCATGATCTGCCCCCCCCCCCCCTGGACTATCATGATCTGACCATGCCCCCCCCCCTAGATTTGATCCTGGGTACGCCCATGAAAGTACTAGTACTTTTTGGCTGATTTTGATTAAAAGCTTATTTCCACGCCTCACGGGGGTGTCTAACTTAAATAAAAAATTTCACCCTCCTAGCTCAATTAATTCCTTCATGCTTAAAATTGAACACACATAGGCAAGAGAATGTAAAAAAAAAAAATAGGGGGGCCGTGAGATATTTATTTGGTTCCCTACGGGGCCTCGAAAGTTTAACAAGCACTGATCTAATGGTCTAAAGGCATGGATTTTATTATTTAATATATTTATTAGAAATAAGGATCTCTTTGATTGAAGACAAAATATTTTGAAATTTTATTTTTTCTCAAAGGATTGAATTTTTTATAGATAAATATGCAGTCTTTTATTCTTATAGTTAAAAAAAGTTTCTAATAAAATTTTATAAAAGCATAAAAAGATGAAGTCAATCAATTTGGCAATTATTTCAAATGATGGGAGAGCATCAATTTGTTTTTTCTAATTCGATCGGCGCCCAGAGTGCAGCCAGGGAGCCTCGCTTCACTCTTGTCTAGGCTTTTCTTCACGCGCAGATTCGCTTTTCAAAAAATCTCTCTATCTCTCTTATTTGTCGTTGGATTTGTGGAAAATTGCAAAACTGGTCTTTTCAATCAATTATAAAGCTATAGACATTTTTTTATTTGACTACGACCCCATAAAATGAGGGTTTATTAATTGCCTTTTACATCTTCAAATTTAAACTGCCTCTTTCATTTTCTAATTATCGTAATTTATTGTTTTTTAATTAAATAAACACATTTAGGCCTTGATATTGATTGAATAACTTAGTATATAAAATATTCAAGCAAAAACAATTAAATTTTACTCTCAAAACGTTCTGAAAATGATTAAAAATCGATTTTCCAAATTTATTTTGACATATTAATTTTTACTTTCTCTTAAAATTCAAAAATCAATTATTTTTTAGATGCTGTTCTATTTTGCTTTCAAAATTGTTTGAAGACCACCATGGGCGTAACTAGAGAATTTGGCTGGGGGGGCCATGGGACCAGTTAACCTCCGGTGGGCCTGGAAAGCCCCATATTTTCTCAATTTTTCTTGGCGCAAGGAGCTTTCTGGGGGGGGGGGGACCACGAGCCTTCTGGGGGGGCCAGCCCCCCCTGGCACTCCCCTAGTTGCGCCCATGTTGAGGACGAATTAACCACTTGAGCCACACTTTATTTAATTATTTTAGAGAAAAATAAGCCATTTAAGGAACGTGAAATAAAAGAAATATTAAAAATATTTTAATATTCCACATATGATATATCATTTTGCATTACTTTTTATTAGGGTCCGACCGAAACAAGATTTGCAGCCGAAACCGAATATTCGGCCTCAATCTTAGTTTCAGCCGAAACCGTAACCGAAACCGAAACTTGTATTTCCTAAAAAAAATTAATATCATTTTACTTTTTTTTTCCTTTTGAAAAATTTTTTTCCCTCCCGTGAAAGTCATTTTACCTTTTTTTAGGAAGACTAAATTATTTTTTTCCGCACCTTTTCCGCTTTTGCAAATCATTTGAGCTTTTTTTTTTTGCATGCGAGTCTCATCCAGGGCCGGAACTAGGAGATTTTTAGGGGGGACAAAATTTAATTTGTTGCCCCCTCCTTAAAATTTTCTATACAAAATTCATATCATTTTACCTTTTTTTTAGTAAATCTTTCTTTAATTGCCGCCCCCTGATATCTCCCGCCCGGGGCACATGCACCCACTGCCCCCCCCCCCCTAGATCCGGCCCTGGTCTCATCCCACCTCTTTTCAGACTCAGGTTTCGGCTACTTTTTGGCCGAAACCGAAACTACGGCCGAAACCAGGATTTTTGGCCGAAACTGGCCGAAACCGCAACCGAAACCGAATATTCGGTCGGTTCCTACTTTTCATGCGGATTAATAATTTGTAATCAAAATGTCAAAAGCTTCCATAGTTTTCAAATAATTCAATGGACAAACGTCAGATTGTTTATGCATTGATATAATTAAACCAAAAACTCTACTCAACATATGATACATGTCATTAATTCTTGAATTCCCCCTGATTCCAGAGAACTAAAGCCCTTTTAATTATATGATATAATTTGGGAGTTATTGGCGATCAAAGTTAAGTTTATTTTCGACCTTAATGACATCAACACTCAATATTCTATATCAGGGGTCACCAAACTACGGCCCGAGGGCCACATCCGGCCCGCGGAGAGCTAGCAAACTTGAAAACTTCTTTTAGAGAAGATATTTTTTATAGCAAATTAAATTTAGTTTACTGAAGTATTCTAATTTTATGTTGAATAATTATTAATACAGGGGCGTATATAGAAATTTTTTTCGGGGGGGGGCCCAACCTCAAAAATTTTTCTGCGGAAAATTTTTTTTTTTAAGAAACTAAATTTTTTTTCACACGAAATTTTTTGCAGAACATTTTTTCTTTTACTGAACCAAAGTTTTCCATCCTGCGGAAAAATTTGTTGCGCTGATGTCTGTATATCCCTATATATGACTGTGTTTGGGAAATTTCGGGGGGGGGGGGGCGGGCCCCACGCCCCCCCCCCCCTTATATACGCCCCTGTATTAATATGACATCTACATTGATATGGTCATGGGCTAACTACTCATAACATTGTTGTAGGCTTATTCACATGGAGCCAGGAAGAAAATAAAAACAAAAGGAGAAGCATAAAGGGGAAACTCAACTGCGGGAACTGAGAAGATGCCTGTTGAGGTTAGACTTGAAAGTCTATTTATACGGGGATGTCCAATTTAGGTCGGACAATGTGCCTTAAAATGATTAAAATATATATTTATTTATATTCTTATTTATTTATCCTTGCCCGTGAATCTTAACGTTTATCATTTTAAATAAAAAAATGCATAGATTTCTATAAAAAAACAACAGAAAAATTAATTGATTTAAGGATTCAAATAATTTTTTGTTCTACAAAAGGATCTAAATATAGACAAAAAATTAAATAAAAAATATTATTTATTCTTATGTTTTTAAACAAAAAAAAAATTACATAAATAGATATATAAAGGTATTATGTATCACAAATGGCAAATATATATTCCTGATGGTTTCACAGTCACTTACATAATTAATAACGGGAGTACATACTCTGTTTAGAATAAAGGTAAATCAGTAATGTTTTTATGATACTGATATGGAATAGTTGAAAGTGGCACTAATTAAAAAACACTTGTTAACTAGAATTTCTATCATATGTCGATCAAATATTAAATCCTAAACAGGCTTGAAACATGCTGTCATTTGTTTGCCGCCTCCGTGTCAGGTATTTTTGGCGCGCGCGCCAGCCCCCCCCCCTCCGCCCCCTTCACATGAGGTATAAAAAACATTTAAGAATTAAAAAAAAAAGTGCAGGAGGTGGATTTGAACTCGCGTAGTTTGGTTACGTGGGAATGGAAAAAATATAGATTACTTGTGGGCGAATTAACCACTTGAGCCACGCTTTAATTTATTATTTTAGAGAAAAATAAGCCATTTAAGGAACGTGAAATAAAAGAAGTATTAAAAAAATTTTAATATTCCACATATGATAGATATATCATTTTTCTTAACTTTTTATGCAGATTAATAATTTATAATCAAAATATAAATAGTTTGCATAGTTTTCAAATAATTCAATGAGCAAACGTCAGATTGTTTTTGCCTTGATGTAATTAAACTAAAAACTCTATCTAACATATGATACATGTCATTAATTCTTGAATTCTCCCTGACTTCAGAGAACTAAAGCCCTTTTAATTATATGATCTAATTTGGAAGTTATTGGCGATCAAAGTTACGCTTATTATCGACCTTAATGACATCAATAACACTCAATTCTATATTATCGAAAAAGCTTATTTAGCATTGTCTGATTAAAACCAAATTTTTACCAGAGATTTATAATTAAAAAATGAGTTTTTTTCTAAAGTTTCATTGAGATTGGTAAAGAAATAAATAAAATATTGACTATTTTGTAAATTAAGTTTTAGAATTCGGAATCCCGGATTGGTAAAGAGAGCGCTCTGTGAACCGGGTCTAGGCTTGAATCTGAGATCCCGAATTCTAAAACTAAATTTACAAAATAGTCAATATTTTATTTATTTCTTTACCAATCTCAATGAAACTTTAGAAAAAAACTCATTTTTTAATTATAAATCTCTAGTAAAAATTTGGTTTTAATCAGACAATGCTAAATATGCTTTTTCGATAATATAGAAAATTGAGTGTTGTTGATGTCATTAAGGCCGAAAATAGACTTAACTTTGATCGCCAATAACTCCCAAATTAGATCATATAATTAAAAGGGCTTTAATTCCCTGGAATCAGGGGGAATTCAAGAATTAATTACATGTATCATATGTTAGATAGAGTTTTTGCTTTATTTACAACAAGGCATTCACAACGTGAAGTTGGTCCATTGAATAATTCGAAATCTATGCATGATATGGAAATTTTAACTATAAATTTTTAATCTGAATAAAACCTAGTAAAAAATGATATATCATATGTGGAATATTAAAATATTTTTAATACTTCTTTTATTTCAGTTTCATGTTTCTTATATGGTCTATTTTTCTTTTTATTAACAAAATTAACTTTAGCTGAAATGGTTAAATCGTCAGTAAAAATTATTTTTTCCATCTTCCCTTAACCAAACCTTCGCGAGTTCAAATCCATCTCCTGCACTTTTTTTAAAATTAAATTCGTTTTATATTTAATAATAACTTATCATTTTCTAAGAAATGAAATAAATTAAAAATAAAACAATATAAATACAAGCTATTGATTATAATTTATTAACCTGCATAAAAAGCAATAAAAAATGATATCATATGTTCAATATTAAAATTTTTTTAATGTCTTTCATTCAATGTTCCCTATATGGCTTATTTTTCCTTATATTAAGAAAATAAATGTTGCCAAATTTAGTTTAGTCGCATGAGCGTAAATACAGAATTTGGCTGGAGGGGGGCATGGAACCAGCTATCCTCCGAGGGGGGGCACCCTCTAGTTACGCCCATGTTTAGTCGGCACCCCCTAGTTACGCCCATGTTTAGTCGGCACCCCCTAGTTACGCCCGTGTTTAGTCGTCACCATAAATATTTTTTCCATTCTCACTTTACCACACTTCGGGAACTCAAATCCATCTCCCGCACTTTTTTTTATTATTATCATTAACAGTTTCCTTTTATTTTTAATACATCACCTTTAGGCCTATACAATAAGATAAATTCATAAGTTTTATTTTGTCTTGTAGATTGTAGTATAATTGATTTAGTATAAATCATTCATAGTTCAAACCCAATCTGTGCAAGGTGTTTTTTTTTTTTTTTTGTTTTTGTTTTTAATTTAAATAAATTTCTAATTTTCCTGAGGCAAACTAAATATATACAAATTTAAAATAAAATTTCGGAATGAGCACAAAAACTTTGGTGTGACAAGCACAGAACACTGCTTTCAATTATCGAATTTAAGAGAAATTTGTGTGTTGTTCGACTAGTCACACCACCCATCAGCTGATCTCAAGATCCCGGTCATCCGAGGTCAAGGTTGCCGGCCGGCCGCCACCGGTCACTGACCTTCTAAATGTCTCCACAGAGTCGCAGCACCATTCAACTTAATTAATTAATCAAAGGCTGATTTGTGCTGCTATCCAGTGGAGACGTTTAGAATTATGAATTTTTCAAGCCTCCATTAGGTTGCAGCACAAATCAGTAATTTTATTTAATTATAAAGATTTTCTATTTCCAATGATAATAATTTTGATTTGACGAAAAAACTCTACTCAACATATGATACATGTAATTAATTCTTGAATTCCCCCTGATTCCAGGGAATTAAAGCCCTTTTAATTATATGATCTAATTTGGGAGTTATTGGCGATCAAAGTTAAGTCTATTTTCGGCCTTAATGACATCAACAACACTCAATTTTCTATATTATCGAAAAAGCATATTTAGCATTGTCTGATTAAAACCAAATTTTTACTAGAGATTTATAATTAAAAAATGAGTTTTTTTCTAAAGTTTCATTGAGATTGGTAAAGAAATAAATAAAATATTGACTATTTTGTAAATTTAGTTTTAGAATTCGGGATCTCAGATTCAAGCCTAGACCCGGTTCACAGAGCGCTCTCTTTACCAATCCGGGATTCCGAATTCTAAAACTTAATTTACAAAATAGTCAATATTTTATTTATTTCTTTACCAATCTCAATGAAACTTTAGAAAAAAACTCATTTTTTAATTATAAATCTCTGGTAAAAATTTGGTTTTAATCAGACAATGCTAAATAAGCTTTTTCGATAATATAGAATTGAGTGTTATTGATGTCATTAAGGTCGATAATAAGCGTAACTTTGATCGCCAATAACTTCCAAATTAGATCATATAATTAAAAGGGCTTTAGTTCTCTGAAGTCAGGGAGAATTCAAGAATTAATGACATGTATCATATGTTAGATAGAGTTTTTAGTTTAATTACATCAAGGCAAAAACAATCTGACGTTTGCTCATTGAATTATTTGAAAACTATGCAAACTATTTATATTTTGATTATAAATTATTAATCTGCATAAAAAGTTAAGAAAAATGATATATCTATCATATGTGGAATATTAAAATTTTTTTAATACTTCTTTTATTTCACGTTCCTTAAATGGCTTATTTTTCTCTAAAATAATAAATTAAAGCGTGGCTCAAGTGGTTAATTCGCCCACAAGTAATCTATATTTTTTCCATTCCCACGTAACCAAACTACGCGAGTTCAAATCCACCTCCTGCACTTTTTTTTTTTAATTCTTAAATGTTTTTTATACCTCATGTGAAGGGGGCGGAGGGGGGGGGGCTGGCGCGCGCGCCAAAAATACCTGACACGAAGGC
This sequence comes from Euborellia annulipes, assembly GCA_023213315.1. NCBI lineage: Eukaryota > Metazoa > Arthropoda > Insecta > Dermaptera > Anisolabididae > Euborellia > Euborellia annulipes. The sequence continues at coordinate 20,229 of JAKCPI010028946.1, read as the reverse complement.
GGCAAACAAATGACAGCATGTTTCAAGCCTGTTTAGGATTTAATATTTGATCGACATATGATAGAAATTCTAGTTAACAAGTGTTTTTTAATTAGTGCCACTTTCAACTATTCCATATCAGTATCATAAAAACATTACTGATTTACCTTTATTCTAAACAGAGTATGTACTCCCGTTATTAATTATGTAAGTGACTGTGAAACCATCAGGAATATATATTTGCCATTTGTGATACATAATACCTTTATATATCTATTTATGTAATTTTTTTTTTGTTTAAAAACATAAGAATAAATAATATTTTTTATTTAATTTTTTGTCTATATTTAGATCCTTTTGTAGAACAAAAAATTATTTGAATCCTTAAATCAATTAATTTTTCTGTTGTTTTTTTATAGAAATCTATGCATTTTTTTATTTAAAATGATAAACGTTAAGATTCACGGGCAAGGATAAATAAATAAGAATATAAATAAATATATATTTTAATCATTTTAAGGCACATTGTCCGACCTAAATTGGACATCCCCGTATAAATAGACTTTCAAGTCTAACCTCAACAGGCATCTTCTCAGTTCCCGCAGTTGAGTTTCCCCTTTATGCTTCTCCTTTTGTTTTTATTTTCTTCCTGGCTCCATGTGACTATTGGTCATTATAGGTCTTCGGACCTTATGCACCCATTCCAAAAAAAAAAAAAAATAGGAGGGCTGCTGATTCTTCAAGAGATCATACACATAACAACCTAGGTCAGGGCCGGAACTATGAGCACAAAACAACCATTTCTCCTATCAAATGAGAATATACATTTTAAAGAGCAAATAAAAAATAATTGATTTTTGAATTTTAAGAAAAATCGTTGTAATTTTTATCGAATTTTGAGAAAATAGAAAAAAACTGAAAAAGTACATCAATAAAGTACTAGTACTCTTTGGCTAATTTTGTTCGAAAGCTTCGTGTCACATCCGTGGGGTGCCTAACTTAAATATAAAATTACAACCGCCTAGTTCTTTTGGTTCTTGAGATATTTTGTTCACACACAGTCAGTCCATGTCGCAAAAACCACTTTTTGAATTCAGGGCAAGGGCGGATACAAGGGGGGGGGGGCAAAGGAGGTAATTCCCCCCGGGACACCAAAGCATGTATATCCATCAAAATCTCGACATCGAATTTTTAACATGAATCTAATACTTTCTCTCACTATATATTAATATATATAGAGGTAACAGAAAGATTACGATGAACATATTTAAATTTTTCTTAATTTAACTCACTTAGAAAATTGGTATAAAGTTGATACAAGGTAGTTAAATCTGTAATAGAATATTGATACCGAAGCGTTCTGAAAACCATAATAATAATTGAAATGTAGCAACTTGTGAAAGATGTATGATAATAAAGTGCAGGAGATGGATTTGAACTCGGAAAGTTTGGCAATAAGAATTTATTGATAGTAAAAACTCTTTATTAAATATTAATAATTCTAGTATATCATGAAATTGAATATAATTTTTTTGATTTAATTAAAAAAATCTACTGTTTCTTTAAATACATTAATGTTATTTTGGTCTTGTACTGGAGTTTCATACACATTTTCTTCTGAATTTTTTTGTATTTGAATCTGAAATAGAGGTTTAATAAAATTTTATAGAGAGTTTTAGAAAAATAATTTAATAATATTTACTTGTAAATTTTGAAGATTAGAATTTTGTTGAAATTTTGTGGTATTGCTGTCTCATTCGCTCTGGTGTTCTGTTAAAACTTGTAAAAGCTCGTCAAGCTCGGATATATCCAAGTTTTCGTTATTTTCTATTACTGTTAAATAAAATGTATAAATAATTATTAAATTAAAAATACATTCGAGGTTTAATGTAAAATTACTTTACTTACTATTATCATTTTTAATACTAATTATTTGAAAATCATTTGTTCCAAAAGGATAAAGGCACTGAAAAAATAATATAAAAATTTAAATTAAATTGCTTTAAACGCAGATGATCATAAATTAAAAAAAAAAAAGATTATAATGGAGAGATGAAGGTATCAGCCAAATTGGAATGCTCTAGGTTCAATAAAACTCCCAGAATAAGACTTTTCGGCCTGAATTTATTTGGCCATCTTCAGTTATTGGGAATTATTACATAATATTGCTTCATACCAAATATATGGCTCCTGTGTCCAAGATCAGAGATAAATCTTGGCACTTGTATTATGTGTATAATTTCCAAAAAGTGAAGATGGCCAAATTAATTCAGGTCGAAACGTCTTATTCTGGGAGTTTTATTGAATCTAGAGCATTCCAATTTATCCGATTTCGATGTCGAGATTTTGATGGATATATACGTTTTGAGGTCCCCTGAATCCAAAAAATGTTAAATTCTAATATATTGGAGGAAACTATATATATGTCGACACAAAAAAATCTGGTGCGTCAGTCACAGCAGATTTTTTGGATTCAGGGTACCTCAAAACGTGAATATCCATGAAAATCTCGACATAGAATTTTTGACGTGAACCCAATACTTTTTTTTTATTTATTTTTGCCTTAGCCGGGTGCCATAGGCTAATAATACCTTTTACAATTTTGGATGATTGTATTGTATTGTATTGTATTGCAACCCAATACTTTCTCTCTATATATATTAACATATATAGAAGCAGTGGCGTACCGAGGGGGGGGCGGGGGGGCGGTCCGCCCCAGGCCCCGAGCCGGCATAGGCCCCCATATATTTATAAAAAAAAAATTTAATGAAAATTTCTCTTTTTGAGGCCCCGGGGCCCTCAGGGCTAAAATAAAAACCGAAAAATTTAGTTAAAAAATCAAAATTTAATGAAAATTTCTCTTTGAGAGGCCCCGGAGCCCCCAGGGCTAAAATAAAACCGAAAAATTTAGTTAAAAAATCAAAATTTAATGAAAATTTCTCTTTGAGAGGCCCCGGGGCCCTCAGGGCTCAAGTAAAAACCGAAAAATTTAGTTAAAAAATCAAAATTTAATGAAAATTTCTCTTTGAGAGGCCCCGGGGCCCTCAGGGCTCAAGTAAAAACCGAAAAATTTAGTTAAAAAATCAAAATTTAATGAAAATTTCTCTTTGAGAGGCCCCGGGGCCCTCAGGGCTCAAGTAAAAACCGAAAAATTTAGTTAAAAAATCAAAATTTAATGAAAATTTCTCTTTGAGAGGCCCCGGGGCCCTCAGGGCTCAAGTAAAAACCGAAAAATTTGGTTAAAAAAATCAAAATTTAATGAAAATTTCTCTTTGAGTTGCCCCGGGGCCCTCAGGGCTCAAGTAAAAACCGAAAAATTTGGTTAAAAAAATCAAAATTTAATGAAAATTTCTCTTTGAGATGCCCCGGGGCCCTCAGGGCTCAAATAAAACCGAAAAATTTAGTTAAAAAAATCAAAATTTAATGAAAATTTCTCTTGTGAGGACCCGGGGCCCTCAGGGCTCAAGTAAAAACCGAAAAATTTGGTTAAAAAAATCAAAATTTAATGAAAATTTCTCTTTGAGATGCCCCGGGGCCCTCAGGGCTCAAATAAAAACCGAAAAATTTAATTAAATAATCAAAATTTAATGAAAATTTCTCTTTGAGATGCCCCGGGGCCCTCAGGGCTCAAGTAAAAACCGAAAAATTTAGTTAAAAAATCAAAATTTAATGAAAATTTCTCTTTGAGAGGCCCCGGGCCCTCAGGGCTCAAGAAAAACCGAAAATTTGGTTAAAAAAATCAAAATTTAATGAAAATTTCTCTTTGAGAGGCCCCGGGGCCCTCAGGGCTCAAGTAAAAACCGAAAAATTTGGTTAAAAAAATCAAAATTTAATGAAAATTTCTCTTTGAGAGGCCCCGGGGCCCTCAGGGCTCAAGTAAAAACCGAAAAATTTGGTTAAAAAAATCAAAATTTAATGAAAATTTCTCTTTGAGAGGCCCCGGGGCCCTCAGGGCTCAAGTAAAAACCGAAAAATTTAGTTAAAAAAATCAAAATTTAATGAAAATTTCTCTTTGAGAGGCCCCGGGGCCCTCAGGGCTCAAGTAAAAACCGAAAAATTTGGTTAAAAAAATCAAAATTTAATGAAAATTTCTCTTTGAGAGGCCCCGGGGCCCTCAGGGCTCAAGTAAAAACCGAAAAATTTGGTTAAAAAAATCAAAATTTAATGAAAATTTCTCTTTGAAAGCCCCGGGGCCCTCAGGGCTAAAATAAAAACCGACAAATTTAGTTAAAAAATCAAAATTTAATGAAATTTTTTCTCTTTGAAAGCCCCGGGGCCCTCAGGGCTAAAATAAAAACCGAAAAATTTAGTTAAAAAATCAAAATTTAATGAAAATTTCTCTTTGAGAGGCCCCGGGACCCTTGGGGTTCAGGAATATACGGTATTTTAAAAATATTTTTATGTATGGAGAAGAGGGATATTTAAAGATGAGCAGCCCTCCCCCCCAAAGAAAAAAAAATTCAATATAAGGCCCCCTCTTCTAGTGCCGCCCCAGGCCCCCAACTGCCTCGGTACGCCTCTGTATAGAAGTAAAAGAAAGTAAAATTATAATAACTTTTAACATACTTTTGTATCAGTTGATACAGGACAGAGTTGGCAGCCAATTTTAAAGCCTCTATATTAAATCAAAACTCTCAATTCTGGATACGTTTCGGCTTTATTCTACTAAGGCCATCATCAGTCCCATTAGAGCTGGAAAGATATACATTAATATATAAAGATGACAGTTACAATTAGGAACCGACCGAATATTCGGTTTCGGTTTCGGCTGAAAATCTTGTTTCGGTCGGACCCTAGTTACAATGTATGTACAATGTTATGTTTAATGTATGTCTTTCCAGCTCTAATGGGACTGATGATGGCCTTAGTAGAATAAAGCCGAAACGTATCCAGAATTGAGAGTTTTTATTTAATATAGAGGCTCTAAAATTGGCTGCCAACTCCTCTGTCCTGTATCAACTGATATCTACAGCCACCTTAAACTTATATCAACATACTTTTGTATCTTCGCACATTGTAATTTTTTCTTCAAAGTTAATAGAATAAATTCTTAATTTGCCTTTATGGCATAATGGACAGTATCCCAAAGCCTGTTTTTCATCTTTCTAAAATAAAAATTATTAAATTAGTTAAAAAAAGAATAAATAAAAATAAATATTTATTTCTTACATTTTTAACCGGATTACTTGGTGGAATTTCTTTTGATTTGACATTTTGTTTAATAACCATTATTAGTAAGATATAATTATTATTCTTTACTTTTATAATTATATACTTATAAAGTATGATATGTAGAACAAATAACACTACAAAATTAAAGGAGTATCATAATAAAAATAAAACTTAAAATATTTTTAAGTTAGGTTAGCGACATAAATGTTGACAGAAACCCCTGACAGAAACCAGGGAATAAACCTTCGTAAAAAACCTCGCTAGTAAAAAAGACTCGTTCTTTAGTTTTCTGAACGACCGGAAGGTGGTTTAGTGTTATTTCTGTCCCGCAGATAGCACCACCTGAGCACTTCTTGCTGACAAAACATGGGAGTTGTTCCCCACCCCCCTTTTGCAGACCTATTATTTGAAAATTTTATAAGATATCGACGTCATTTTCATGGTTTTAAATACATAACAGATGCATAAATATCTTTTAATATATATCAAGTTACTTAATAAATGATGATGGAAATTATGTGATAATTCTAAAAACGTATTAAATTGTTACTTAATAACCTAATCTCTCTAAAATGTTAAAAAGAGTATTATTAAAAACAAACAAAACTAAAATATCATTATATAATTTAAAAAATGATATTCGATATTATTCAAAAGAAATTCATAATTTAACACCTCTACAATATTTAGAAGCAAAAATAAAAAAAGGTCAACTAATAGAAGATGTACATCAAAAGAAGTTATGTCATCATTTAGAAAATGTATATACAAACATTCAAGATTACCGTCCTAGCCCAAATTCATGGTTTAATAAATTTTTAAAAAGTTCAAATGAATCTCCTAAAGGACTTTACCTATATGGAGCAGTTGGTGGAGGAAAAACAATGCTTATGGATTTATTTTACGATTGTATTAAGGTAAAATATAATAAATTCAATTTTTTGATTAAAACTATCCTATCATTTAGTATCAATCTATAAATAGTCGTTGTCTCTACATAATCCACAAGTATTTCTAGACCAACAATCGAAATTCTTGACCACTTCTGGGAAACTCCGTCCTAAACATCCCTGTTTTATCTATATATATATATATATATACGAAGATGCGGAAATCTTTCAAAACATTTATATCCTGTATATATGAGCTTATATATATATATATTCTGGAAAGTAAATACAGTATAATTTGTAATTCTTCCAATGATTGTTCAATATTGAAATACAATATCTATATATATATACTGTTTGGCCAATTCGTTCTTTTCAGAATATTTGTTGTAAGATATAAAGCAGGGGTAAGAGTAGTGAAAGATGCACAGAAAATTCCTAGCCTATTTCAAATATAAAGATAATAAATAAGAAATTACATATACAATATTTAAGATATCATATATATACATCGCGTACGTGAGCCGCGAGGAAAATTTATATAAGTAAATATTTATTAATTTATTTAATAAAATTTGAGGTCTTCTCAATTATTCTATCTAGATTGCACCTGGTCGAGGGAGAAATTTATGGAGCCGAATTTGGGTCCATTTCTCTTGATAACCAAAATTGCTTTCTAAGTGAATTAATATACCCGAATGCCGTGCTGTGGTCTAGTGGTAAGGGTACAGTGAGGGACAATATTAAGTCCCAAGTTTTCTACTTGTGATTATTTCATTGTTTTTAAAAAAATATTATATATTTTTTAATAGAAACTTTCATGATTCAAACCTAGAAAATTTCCAATAAACATTTTCATTTTCTTTTTTAAAAACAATGAAATAATCACAAGTAGAAAACGCATGGGTGGGACTTTGTCCCCCACTGTACAGCGAGTACAAATTGGTGGCTCCGTGGCGGCACACCCTTACCTCTTTCGCATATGAATTAATAACTGTATATAAATATAAAGATAGAAAAGAAGATAGGTTTATAAATTTATAAATAAATATTAGATTATATCGGGCCCGTCAGAAAGGTCTATATACAAAATTTAAAATCGTAATTTTCTTAACGTAAATGTTATAAAAACCTAAATGGCACTGTGACTAAATAGAGAACATTTCAATGCCGCAGGGACGGTATTGAAATAGTAAAACGGACTTCTTCTGCTAAGTCAAAATCTCCACTATTTAATCATCGTACTTGGTGGTAAATAAAAATTCTGTTATTATAATCAACATAATGATAGCAAGGGAGGATGATAAAGAGATGCTTCACGGTCATGTCTTCGAAACCTGTTCACTTTGTTCGTCCCCATATATCATATTCCTTTGCATGAAGTATCGCTAACTCTATCAATCCTTCGCGAGTAGATACATCTTCTTCGAACCAATTCCGCAATATTTCCTTTCAAGTTACTCAATCTCTAACTTGGGAAATCAAGAATAGGCACATTAATCTCGTATTCTCTGCCAACTATCTTTAGGAATTATACCATCTTTCATTTGCTCATTTATAGTGCGATGTTGAAGAGGAGAGTTGGGAAGTGTCATGTGCCTCGCATTTTCTGTGTTAGGTTTACAAATCTTGCATAGGCCCTATCTAGCGCAGAACTGGTTGGTCTACTCTGGGCTATATTTCAATTCGCTTCAATTCAGACAATCGTAGAAACTAAGCTGGGTTTTAATGTGCACCAAATCTGAGACAGAAGCGCTCGACTCATTACAAATGTTTTTTTATACGATTATTTAATTTCGAAGATGGTCCCCAAAAAACGATGATGTAAAGTTGACTCCTGATCTGAATAGGTTGAATAGATCACCATATACTAATCCTATAGATAATAAAAAATTAATTTTTAATTTAATTTTTTTTTTTTTTTTCAGATTCCTATGAAACGAAGAGTCCATTTCAATGCTTTTATGGTTGATGTTCATTCAAAAATACACGAAGTAAAAAAAAATGTTGTTCGAGATTATACGAGTACGAAACCACAGCCATTTGATCCAATTCCTCCAGTTGCAGAATCTATTGCCAGTAAAGCTTGGCTTTTGTGTTTTGATGAATTTCAAGTAAAACATTTGTATATATTCATTATATATCTGTGGTGGTCGTGAATAAACTAATTAAATCATTTTTCAGATCGGTTCAAAATGAAAAAAAAAATAATTAAGTTGCCTGAAACTAAACATTTTATTTTTTTTTATTGATAAAAATGGAATTGGACTTGACCAATTTTACCAGCACTCTTAACGTTAACTCGTTTTTTACGTAAGTAGTTTTTCTCAACCGCCACAGATATATTTATATATATATTCATAAATAAAAATAGAAAATATTAAATCATAAATGCTTGTAGGTGACTGATATTGCTGACGCTATGATACTTAAAAGATTATTTACCGAACTTTTTAAAAATGGAATTGTAATGATCGCTACTAGTAATAGATCTCCAGACGATTTATATAAAAATGGCTTACAAAGATCCAATTTTGTACCTTTTATTCAAATTTTAAAAGATCACTGTAATGTAGCTAGTCTTGATTCAGGAATTGATTATCGATTGAAATCAATATCTGGAAAAGATAAAACTTATTTTATGTCTATATCTTTCTTTTTTTTAATAATTTCTTAAAAATGTTATTTATTTTATATTTTTTTTTTTTTTTAGAAAATCAGAATGTGATGCTAATTCAACCCTAGATAAAATATTTAAATTACTTTGTTCAAGAGAAACAGATTCAATTAGAGAACGAATTTTGACTATTCAAGGGAGAAATGTAAAGTTCTTAAAAACTTGTGGACAAGTACTAGATTCAAATTTTGAAGAGTTGTGCAATCGGGTAATTATAAATAATTCCTAGAAAAAGTATATTATTTTTATTTCTAGAAATAATAATAAATAATATTTTTTTAGCCATTAGGTGCAAATGATTATCTTCAACTCTCACAAGCTTTTCATACAATTTTTATAAGAGATATTCCACAATTATCTTTAAAATTAAAATCTCAAGCTCGGCGCTTTATAACTTTGATTGATACTCTGTATGATAATAAGGTATTTTTTTCATTATTTTTTAAATAACTTTTTCTAAAATCCCCCTCACTTTTTTTTGTCATATTAAAAATTTAATAAAAACTTATGCCAGTATTATTTATTTGTCAGAGATAAATAGGGAATATCAACAAGGGAAAGGGTTTCATGATTAAAGAGATCATAGTTCTAGATTTTTTTTTTATGTTATTTTAATATTATCATTACAATTGATTTTTGACTTCTCCTACCTTCCCTGTTAATTTATTAGAGCTTGAGCCTAATTCTTCAATTATATCTTAAAAATTAGTTATTACTATATCATTAACAGAACAAAACAATTTCATTCTTCCTTTGTCCCCATGACCTCCCGTGATTGGAACAAGCTCCCTGCGTCTATCTTCCCCAAAACCTACAATCTTCAGACTTTCAAGTCTAACCTCAACAGGCATCTTCTCAGTTCCCGCAGTTGAGTTTCCCTTTATGCTTCTCCTTTTGTTTTTATTTTCTTCCTGGCTGCATGTGACTATTGGTCATTATAGGTCTTCGGACCTTATGCACCCATTACAAAAAAAAAAAAAAAAAAAAATTAATTCTAAAATAAGTGTTAACATAATCATCTAACTCTTACGATCTTATGTATTATTATATTATATATATATATATATATAAAATTTTAGGTAAGGGTTGTAATCTCAGCTGATGTAAAAGCAAAAAATCTCTTCCTTACTGAAGATATGATTGATAATTCAGATGAAAGTAGAGTATTAATGGATGATTTAAAAATTGAAGTTGGTTCGGTAAGTTAAAAATTTTATATAATTTATAGTATATTTCATTTTAAATCTTTGCTTTTTATTTGTTAAAGGAAAATGCTTCTGCAAATATTTTCACCGGCCACGAAGAATTATTTGCTTTTGATCGAACAATATCTCGTCTATCCGAAATGCAAACTAAACAATATTGGGATCAATGGAACAATCATAGATAATTATAAACATAGTTTTTATTTGAATGTAGGAAGTCAATTAGGAAAGAAAAAACAAAATCACTTCGATCTCTTAAGCCATTTAAAAATCCGTTTAGTAAGTTCAAACCAACTTATTACTTTATTTAATAAGATAAGATAATTATTTTGATTTTATAGCTGTATTTAAATGATCTGAACTTATTATTTATATATTTAATATTTATTATAAACCAGATCTTTGCTTTTGATCGAACACATTTTAAATGGGAATGAAGAAACCTAGGCTCTAGTATTGGCTGCATATATTTTAAAGTTTTAGACAAACATAAACCGATAACGCCTACGGTTGGAGAAGTTTTAATTGCTCTCTAGTGGGTACTACAACCCTCTAAATAGATAATAACTAAAACTGCACTTTAGGATAATTATATAAAAATGACACATTTTTACAAATTGGCGGCGAAAACTTAATTTAGCTTTATTTATTTTATTTCATGAATCATATAGACATTAGTATCAATATGTATAATTCACTAATGTCAGTCTCTGTTTGAGTTGAAATTTCGAAATAAAGTTTTATATGTGATAAGGATGCAGGTCGGCCCGAGCCAGAAATGTACCTATAGAGGAAGAGCAACAGGGGTGTCCAGGAAGCGAAGCTTACCTGGCTAGGCGAGGGGCTAGCTCTATAAATTCATTGTATTTATGAGTGAGATAAAACATTTTGACTATTTACTTAAAATTAGAGATGAGACAAATTCTTGTGAAAGAATTCTACAATTTTAATTCATATATTTTTATTATTTTTGTTTATATAAAACAAAAAAGCAATATGATGTACTTAATATTGGATGTACTTTTTATTTATAAAAATTTTATTGTTAAAATATTTATGTAGATTATTATGTTTTTAAATATATTTTATTTCTTTCTTTAATTTTAAATAAATTTCACTATGTTAACTTTCCAAAGAAATCCTACCTTACTTACTGGCTACTGTGGCTTGAAAACAAAAAAAAAAAAAAAAACAACAAAAAATGAAATAAGAAAAGAGCATATTCAGTGTAGAAATATTAAATTTTACTGAGAGTTTCGATCTGCACATGACTTTCCCACTAGCAATTTTGTCAGTTTCACCCGCGCTGGTCCTGCTTTTGAAATTTTGTTTTTATTTATTTTTTCTACTATTATTACACATTCTCTATTATCAACACTATCTGGCCTTCAATCTCTATTAATTTAAGTGTTTGTCCTGATAAAAATATATATATGTTATATGGAAGGCTTCTTCGTCCTGGTGCATTTTCAAGAAATGGATTAGGAGGTGGAGATGGGTTGTTGGTGAAAACTTATCTTCACATACATAAATCTATATACAGTATATACAAGGTAACTCGGAAAAGGCCCCGGGTGCAGTGGACGGCGTACGATATGGGGCTCCTCGGACGACAAGGCAGAGGAGCACCTAGGATGACTTGGCTTCATCGGGTCAAGAGAAACATGACCGAGCTTGGCCTGTCGGTGACAACAACATTGGATAGAAGAGAGTGGAGGGGGAGAGTAAGGTCCGCCGACACCGCACCGCGGGATCAATGATGAGGAGTCTAGATTCTGTTTGTTGATCAAGACCAAAGGACATCAAAGTGATCTCTGCCTGCATTAATTATTTAAATTATAAACACATCTTTTTCTTCTTCTATCTTCGCCTTAATCCCGAGGTGCGGGGTCGGCGGACCTTACTCTCGTCCTCCACTCCCCCCTTTCCAATGCTGTTGTCTCCGACAGGCCAAGCTCAGTCATATCTCTCTTGATCCGATGAAGCCAAGTCATTACAAACACATCTCTTCCTTTAATCACGATGCCTGTACCGAGCTTTACAGGGTAAATGGACGATAACTAAACGCTGATATGTACAACAGAGAGATTTTAGAACAATATGTAATACCCTCAGTGACTTTCCAGCTTATTCTCAGAGTGGAGGGGCAGGAGTGGGTCTGACAGTAGAAGTCACTAAGAGGCTAAGCCCATGCGCCTACGGCAATTCTCATATACATCTAATGGTATATGCAAATATAAGTATTTATATTTGTATGAACCAAAATTGCATCTATCTAAGCAACAATAACAGTTTATCGTAAGTGTTTTTTTTTTTTTTATAAAAAACTTGTAAAAATTGTTTGTATTTTGCCGGATTAACACCAAATAAAAATGTTTTGATGACCGTAGATCCTGAAGATGGGATCGACGTGATCCCGAAACGACGACGATAATCAAATAGTTTTTTTTATCACTTGCTGGCTGCCATACATCTTCCTGATCCTAATTAAAATTATTTTTTATTTCAAGAAAAAAAATTTTTATTTTATTTGTTTTTATTCTCTTTAAAATTTGTACACTTTAAGTTTCTTGGAGAAGGGGGGGAGTTTCTCCCCCCCCTACCCGGGTGTTCATAAAACTTTTGGCCCCCCCCCCCCCAAGCAGAAATCCTGGCTACGCTACTGAATCTGCATAAATCATAATAAAAAATATATGATATATCATATGTGCAATATTAACATTTTTTAATACTTCTTTAATTCAATGTTTCTTATTTGGTCTATTTTATTAGATATTAATAGAATCAAAGTGGCTGAATTAATAAAGTATAATATTTTTTTCCCTCCTCTCTTGACCAAACTTTTCGAGCTCAAATCCATCTTATGCACTTTTTTTTTCTTTCTTATTACAGGGCTTCTTAAACTATGCGTGAACCCCAAACGGGGTAGCTTAGCGAAATCTTGGGGTCGCTAGATTTTAATATAAAATATTTAATTATATGAATTTATAAAATCTAAATGTTTTTATGTGACAGAATCACATTCACACATACACGCACAGAAAAAAAATTTTGAATGTGCGCGCACACTTAACTAAATCATTAATTACATTATATATCTTTATTTTATATATTTAATTCAAATGAAATAGGAATTTATTGTAAATCTTAAATAAAATTCTCTTAAATCTTAAATAAAAATATTTAGTTATATTTGTGCTTCCGGTTAAAAACAATGAGCTCTCATGTAGATCAGCTGATCTAAATATGATTAGTTCTCAAATAGTAATAAAAGAGATAAAATTATAAATTTATAAGTCGTTTAAGTTTTTCACTTTATATATATTAGTGCTTATAGTGTTAATAATTTATTTCACAATGAACCCTGGATTAGAATTAGGTAATTTTTTAATTCTACTCATTTGAAAATAGAAAAGCATCATTCACCTAAATGACTTTAAATTGTTTTAAATCATTGAGTCAAAATATTTGGTGAAACGGAATATCTTTATCATTAAAAGATACCAATAATTAATAATATGTTAATAAAATTAAAGTTAAATTGTCTTTAAAATTGTTATGGATCTAGGATCACTTAACTAATTATTATTTTATTTTATAGATTTGGGATGGCTTAACGAAGTTAACATCAATTTTGACGCAATAAAAGAGAGATCATCCAGCTTATTAGGAAATAAACGATTAGAAAAAGATTATGTTATTTCTTGGTTGCTAAAAGCATTAACATGTTTGGATTTAACTACACTTGGTGGAGATGATACTTGCTCAAATGTTCATCGCCTTTGTTTAAAGGTATTTTAAATATATAAATTACTGTAATCCTCTTTAGTCACCCTTTATCAAAATGGCCTCAGATGCTGAAAGATCTCAAACATATAAAAAAAGAGAGGCCAAGTTTCCGTTTAAACTTCTCTTAGAAAATAGAAAGTTTTAAAACAAACCTTCTGGTGAAAACTTAATTTCTCTATCCTCTTCAAATAACTGAAGACTGGGATCGATTCCCGGGAACTTGAACATAGATCTGAGCATATATCAAATCATGAGGTAAGAGTTTTTCCAGAGTGTAAATTTCCCAATTAATATGTCGCTTTTTTCCTACAATAGAATTAGAATAATTAATTTTAATTATTACATTTTCTTCAAAATCTTTATTAATCTTTGTTAATTTTTATATTTTAAAGGCTGCAAATCCTCTGGATCCTCGCATCATTCAAACTTTAGGCTTGGATAAACAAAATATATTCAAAGTTAGATGTGCTGCAGTTTGTGTTTATCCTACTCGAGTTGCTGATGCTCACAATACTCTTGAAAGTTTGGACCCTTTAGATCCTATTCCTATTGCTGCAGGTAATTATAGCCATTGATTATAATTACGGTGATTATCCGTCTTATATTGTCAAGAGCAGATATATTTGGAAGCACTATTCTATTGATAATTTCCTTGTAAATACTAAGTTTTCCGTGCATTATTTCACACGGTAAAATATCCTTTGATATGATGATAATAATAATAAAAACATTTATTTATTTACTTATTTTTGTATAAGACACTCGGAATTCGAAAATAATCAGATCAAAGTGGCAAATGAATCGTTTATTTCAGAAACCATCTAAGTGCGCTTTTTTCAACTTTCGTAAAACTAAAGAAAACTGTTTTGCAGCTTAAGTATAGGTCTAGTCTCCTTTTTGTCGCTTAGGTGGTTTCTGAAATAAACGATACAAATGATATTTTTGAATAAATAAGAACTAGGGTATATCTCCATTTAGTTATTGAACTTGTCGGACATACATATACGTATATTCCACAAAAATTCTCTTTGCTTGTAATATACATTCTTAATAGTTATTTACTGTATATTTGTATATATATATATATATGCTTTCTTTCAAAAGCATTTCTTTGAATAAAATTATTATATTTTTATAATTAAACTATTTAATTATTTTCTTTTAGTGGCAACAGGATTCCCTAGTGGTCAATATCCTCTGCAAACTCGACTTGAAGAAATAAAATATGCTGTTGAGGAAGGAGCTTCTGAGATAGATATAGTTATTAATAGATCTCTTGTTTTACAAAATGATTGGCAAGCTCTCTACCAAGAACTTCAACAAATGCGGCAAGCGTGTGGTCAAAGTGTACATATGAAATCCATTCTGGCAGTTGGTGAACTAGGATCCTTCCAAAATATCTACAGGGCTGCTTTAGTTGCCATGATGGCAGGATCAGATTTTATTAAAACTTCAACAGGTATGATAATAATAATCTAAATCAATAGACCTGTTGCGCCGAATTGACGAAATTGCCTATTTTATGAAATTTGCAAAATTTTGCCGTTTTTTAGGATAATTAATAAAATGAAGTAAAAAATTAATTAAAAGGCTTTTATTTATCCAACTTTTGGTTTCGGAAAAGCTGTGGCTCATTCAAGGAGAGATGCCATGATTATGGGGTAATAATGATTTATACATATTTTCGGTTATGGAGAAAAAGCAAAAGTAGCTCCAATTTTAACATTTTTAAATCAAATATTAAAACGATATAATATTTAAAACAACTTGCAGGGGCCTAGTCTGTTTTGGTCCGTTGAAGTAAGGTTCCCCTTAGAAAAAAATTTTAAACAACTTTAGGGAACTCACAGCTTCGGTCCTAATCGAACCGAAGTTACTGCAAATGACCGAAACAGACTAGGCCGGGCCCCTGCAAGTTGTTTTAAATATTATATCGTTTTAATATTTGATTTAAAAATGTTAAAATTGGAGCTACTTGAGACTATATTCGGCCATTTCACCCATTCTTCGGTCTCCCAACTATATTTCAAAAAAAAAAAAAAAAAACGGCAAAAAACTTTTCAGCCAAATTATCTTCCGGGTTCTCTAAATTATTCATATCTTCGACAATCCTGATAATATTTTAAATTTTATTCTGAGTTTGTAAGGATATTCTAATAAATAATTTTGTCTCCATTCATATTATTATTCATTAATGATATGATAGTTATTTCTGTTTTTCTCTTGTTTTTTTTTTCACCAATTCCTCTTAGGATCTGATTTTGTCTTATCTTTTATTTGTTCAAGTATATAAATATTTAATTAATATTCATCAATCCCCCGCGGAAAATCCTGATTGAATTCCAAGAGGCGCAAATTAAAATAATTTTTTAAAATATTTTTACCTTAAGCGATTTATTTAATATTTTTTTATAGGAAAAGAAGCTGTAAATGCTACAATCCCTGTGGGTATTGTCATGTGCAGAGCAATCCGTGATTATTATACTAACTCAGGATACAAAGTAAACATTTTCACATAAATATTTTTATTAAAACTATTCTAATTTATAAATCATATGTTTTTTTTGAGGTCGGACTTAAACCAGCTGGAGGAATTCGTACTTATGACGATGCAATTAGATGGCTCGTTTTAGTCAAGGAAGAATTAGGTGATGAATGGTTAGATTCAAAATTATTTAGGATTGGAGCTTCTGGGTTATTAAATGATATTGAAAGAAAAATTTCCCGTGAATTGTTTAAATAAACCTGTTATCATAATTTCTCAATTATCTATTTTTTTTTTAATTGTTAAAACTTGTTAATTAGTATTTAAATTTTGTTAAATAATTACTTATCTATAAAAATAATTCTCTTCTAAAAGTCTTTTCTAAAAAATAAATATTAAGGTCGATTCACACACATCCGTCACGTCACGTCTCCGTTCCGTTCCAAATCCGAACCGTCTCAGTCAAAATAGCGGCTATAAACTAATTCACACACATCATTCACGTCCCGTCTCCGTTCCGTATCCGTCACAAAAAATATCCGAAAATCGAAAAAAACTGAAAAAGTACATCAGGAAAGTACTAGTACTTTTTGCTGATTTTGATGAAAAGCTTATTTTCACGCTCTAGGAGGGTGGCTAACTTAAATATAAAATTTCAATCTCCTAGCTCAATTCCTTCATGCTTTAAATTGAACCCAGAAAGACCATGTCGCAAAAACCACTTTTTTTGAATTCAGGGGACCTCAAAACGTGTATATGCATTAAAATCTCGACATCGAATTTTTAACATGAATGCAATACTTTCTCTCTCTATATATATTAATATGTATATTAACCTATACATAGGTAAGAGAAAGTAAAAAAATCACGTCAGTCAAAACAGAAAAATATCGTTGAGAAAGTTGACGGAAATGAGACGGACGGTTCGGATCGTGACGGCGCCGGCTCAATATGAACAAGGCCATTTAAATTTCATTAAACGATATTTTTTGTGACGGAACGGAGATGTGACGTGACGGAACGGAGACGTGACGTGACGGAGGGGGTGTGTGTGAATCGTGAAGCTTAATTATTTAAAGATGAATAAATTAATTAAAAAACAATAATATTTTTAAATTTATTATTTTATTACTGGAAGTTATTCTACAAATTTATAAAGAAAAAATTATTTTTACATTTCTAAGTAGGAATTATTAAAATATTTCCAAAATTTTATTTTCTACCAATCATCACATGCCTGAAATGAATTTTTTAAATTAGAAAAATATACTTAATTCAAAAATACAAAAAAAAAAAAATTAATTTAAATACCATTCGTCCTTTATTTTCAAGACATAATGCAAAGTTTTTCGTTATTTGGCATTTGTCATGTTTATTTTCAGCTACAAAAAATAATATTTGTATTTTTAAATCAATCTTGTATGGAAAAAAAAATTGCAATGCAAATTAAAATTACTTGAATCAATTTTATCTATACAATCTTCAACGGTTTCTTCAATAAAATCTTTAACTTCAAGATCTCTTAAGGATTGGACCATTATACTTATTACGGCATCTTTGTCCGGGAGTAATTTTGAATCTAACTATATGAAAAATTGTCTATTAATAAATAATAATACACAATAAATTTAAAATGTAATATTTGAATCACAATCGCTGGTGGTTTCTTCTCAATTTTGAGCTTGAAATCTAGTTTTTCATATATGTATATATATATGCGAAGATAAGGAATACATTTTCTCGGGTTGCCGCGTTCGTTGTTGAGATTTCGTAAATCTAAACCCGAGAAAACTTTTCTTCACACAAATATACATACATATATATATATATATAAACAGTATATATATGCCTGTTGTCAACTTTAGTCGCTAATAACGATTTATATATCATTTTAGATTTAATTAAATGGCTGTGATGATAACTTTGAGAGGAAGGGCAGAGGCATGGGCGTAACTAGAGGCTCATGGGCAGAGGCAGCCAAAAAGAAATAATTCTGAATGCTACAACAATTTTCCGTAGGCGTTTTGATGCATTTATTACTTCTTCATCATCATTCCTTTAATTGTTTTTTATGTTCAGACAGTCTATAAATGCTTGGTATATACAAATGTTTTAAATTGTTGACAATTAAACATGTATATATATGAAAACTTCTCTTGGGTTTTTTTTTTTTTTTTTTTTAAACATTCACACTTTTTTCTCATTCACACTCACACACACATTCACACTGTCTTTTCGGCAGCTCAGGCTATATAAGACATTTACGATAACCGTTATTTATGAAATTATATATATTAGGGTCCAGGCATTTTTATTTAAGCCATCTGGATCCAGATGGTTTCTTGGGTTACCATTGTTACTCATTTTATGCCCGTTCAACAATATACATGTTTAATTGTCAACAATTTAAAACATATGTACCTATATACCAATCATTTATAGATTCTGAAAATAAAAAAAAACAAAGGACTGATGATGGAGCAGTAATAAATGCACCGAAATGTTTCCGGAAAATTATTGTAGCATTCAGAATTATTTCTTTTTGGCTGCCTCTGTCCTTCCTCTCAAAGTCATTTTATATTTTTAGGCCCTGAGAATGGCACATTTCGAACTGATTCAAACTGATTCATGTACAAAGTTGTCCTAAATGAAATCGACAAAAGCATTTGAATAAATTTTGTTTTAATTAAATTAAAACATCTCTATTTTAAATCTAAAATTGACACCCGTGATCGTGATTCACTTATACAAAATATTTATATATTCACAAAATTTTAAGAAGAAAATTTAAGCAAATCACGCACACTATGGCGTTTCGGACAGCTTAGCATCAAAGATGGCAAAATTTTGCTCTTGCAATAATGTTGCTTAGAAAAATGGATAAATTCAATCATTTTTCCTGTATGACTCGATACGCCTAATTAGTGTGCGCCTTGCTTTATTAAAAAAAAATGTATTTATACATTATTTTAAAATAATTAGAAGAAAATAGGAAGTATGGAGAAATTTGCCAATTAAAGCACGTCAAGTCTTCTGATTTTATTCTCCATACTTCCAATGAAATTATATTTTTTTTTAATAAAAATACATACCATTTGCATTTGCCGAAATACACAATGTATGACACACTAGAAATATCAATAATAATAATTATTATATTTTTTATAGAAATATTTAATATTAATTAAGATAAAAATATTTTGTGAGATAAGTTGTATTTATTTAGTCGCAAATATATCCAATCAAACACAAACTCATCATTCTTTACAGTCATAGAGCATTGCTTGAAAATAACCATTTCAAACAAAGCTATCTAGTCGGAATTTAATAAATATTTTTTAAAAAATCACCAGAAATGGCAGCAAAAATAATTATAATCTTTGGATGATATTTCACATTCAAATTTTGTTTCACACGAAATTTATTTATTCTTCTTCAGTGTATATATATATAATGTATGTAGTACAGTGAGGATCAATATTAAGTCCCACCCATGCGTTTTTTTCTTGTGATTATTTCATTGTTTTTATAAAAGAAAATGAAAATCTTTGTTGAAAATTTTCTAGGTTTGAACCATGAAAGTTTCCATTAAAAAATATATAATATTTTATTGAAAACAATGAAATAATCACAAGTAGGAAATGGGCATGGGTAGGACTTAATATTGTCCCTCACTGTTCCCTGTATATATATGTTGCTGTTTTGCTAATTATCTCTGCTACTTTCTTGTCATAATTCTAAATGCCTAAACCTGGGGTAGGTGAGCTTATTTATTTTAATAATAATAGAGTAAAGGATGACAAAACTCGTTTTTTTAACATCCATTTGTATTATATACATCTATGTTCATAGGAGGGTAGAAAAATGAGAGACGCAGCTAGGGTTTTTTCTTTATTTATTTAATTCACACAGCTGACGTTTTGGTTCCGTATTTAAACCATCTTCAGAGCTGGCGAAAAGTCAATAGGAAAGTGTCAGTGGATTTTATACATTGTTGAATCAAACTCTTATATAATAAATATATATACAGTA